>PVIH01019608.1:0-12372 GCA_004025045.1 Sigmodon hispidus | reverse complement strand
TTTTAAGTGGAATAGAATTGAGGATCCATCACAAAAACCTATGAACACCTGGTCTTTGACAAAGAAGCCGAATGGAAAAAAGATAGTATATTTAACAAATGGTGTTGGCATAGCTGGATGGAAGTGTGTAGAAAATTACAAATAGATCCAAGCCTGTCACCCTGCACAAAACTCAAGTCCAAGTGGATCAAAGATCTCAACTTAAACCCAGCCACTTTGAACTTGATAGAAAATAAAGTGGGAAATACACTTCTATGAATTGGCACAGGTGACCACTTCCTAAATATAACACCAGTGGTACAGACACTAAGACCAACAATCAATAAGTGGGATCTCCTGAAGCTAGGAAGCCTCTGCAAAGCCAAGGACACTGTCAATAGGACAAAACGACAGCCTACAGAATGGGAAAAGATTTTCACCAACCCTACAAGTGATAGAGGACTGATCTCTAAGATGTATAAAGAGCTTAAGAATCTAGAGCCCAAAACCTTGAATAACCCAATCAAAAAAAAGGGGTTCAGATCTAAAAAGGGAATTCTCAACAGAGGAATTACGAATGGCTGAAAGGCACCTGAAAAAGTGCTCATCATCTTTAGCCATCAGAGAAATGCAAATCAAAACAACTTTGAGATACCACCTAACACCTGTTAGATTGGCTAAGGTAAAAGGCACAGATGACAGTCTATGTTGGAGAGGATTCGAAGCAAGGGGAATACTCCTCCATTGTTGGTGGGAGTGTAAGCTTGTTCAGCCACTTTGGAATGCAAGATGGCGATTTCTCAGAAAATTGAGAATCAATCTCCCCAAGGACTCAGCAATACCACTTCTGGGTATATACCCTAAAGAGGCACATTCACACTCCAAAGGTATTAGCTCAACTATGTTCATAGCAGCATTATTTGTAATAACAAGAACCTGGAAACAACCTAGATGTCCCTCAACTGATGAATGGATTAACAAACTGTGGTACATCTACACAATGGAATACTACTCAGCAGTAAGAAAAAATGATATCCTAAAATTCGCAGGCAAATAGATGGATTTGGAGAATATCCTCCTGAGCGAGGTATCTCAAACGCAGAAAGATAAGCAGGGGATGTACTCACTCATTAGTGGTCTCTAAACAAACAAACAAATAAGAAAAAAAGCCAATTATGCCCAAGCTGCAAACCACAACCACTGAACAGCTTGGGATCAGAAACACCCTGGACTGACCCTTCGGATTCTACTCCACCTATAGGAACACCTGACTCACTCTTGAGGGAGGGGGGACAAAACTGGATTTGCCAGGAGTCGAGACTATCTAAGCATTATTGGGTCAGTGGGACAATAGGACTGTCTGCTCCCTGCCCAGGGAGGGGATGGGGAGTTGTGGAGAAGAAAAAAATGACCTGATGTGGTGGGAGGGGGAAGGGACCTTGAATAAGGATATACAGGGAGGGGAAAAAATTCAGAGGGAAAGCTGAACACAAAGTAAATATATGTGTAGCAATCTTATTTGCATTATCACTCTTGATAAGTCATGCTTATGATTTTTATCTTCTTCATAGTTATTGTTAACTTATCAGCATTTTAAAATCATTTTACTGTTTTTCTTGATAAATACAAAATAAATAAAGAAGAAGGAAAAAAAAAAGAATGGTCATGGTTTATTGCAGAAGAGCATTTTAAATGTCCTTTGCAGCACATCTCAGAGAGATTCTAGAATCATAGCCCATTAAATGTATCAGTGGTATACAAGTTTAATTCCTAATGACCTGATCAAGCCTGAAATCACATAGAGGAAACTAAAAGAAGCCTATTTCTAGAATTAGTTAGTATTCTATATGACTATTAATATCACAACAGAAAGTTTAAATGTATAAATATCTTATAAATTTTCAGATAATATTTATAACTTAAAAAAGTTTTAAAGAGTTAAAATAAAAACCAAAGTGCTAAGAGATTAGTAGCAATTGATTAATCCCTTAATTTTAGTTTCTTTTTTCCCATACCAGGTGGCTCTCCTGACATGAGACAGAGACTTTGGATTTTTTTCTCTTATGAGCATGCTTGCATATAGACAAGAGGGAACCACATTCCAACTTCGAAACTGAATTTAAATTTTTATTGAGTTGAGACTACAAAAAGACAAGCTTCTTTACATGTCTGTAAAGAAAATAGAAATAAACATTTGCAAATATTTTCATTTTTTTTCTTGTTGGATATGTGTTATACCATTAAGCCTTTTTTAGACATTTTTTTTCTAAATGATTTGTCCATTTTATTCTTCTTCAGGCATTTTATTTGTCCATTGGTCTTAAGATTTTTTAGTTGAATACTTTTATTTGGGAAAGACAAAATCAAAACCCTGCTCTAACTCTAACTTTGGCCATTTTCCCTTTTTTGCATACTATATCAAATGAGAAATATTTGATGAATGAATGAACTTATATGGAATGACCATGGGGTTGATGAACTATTACTTCTTATAATCAAGAGGTTTTTCCTGTTTGAATCTATTTTTTTTTTATCAATCTTGATAATATCCATAGCTTTTTTCTCCTCTGGAAACACAGCAAAACCTCTTCTCCACTGTAACACATATCCTGGTTTCCGTTGTGAGATTCACACATCTTTAAAGTATATAAGCTAATTTCATTCAATAGATTTTTTCATTATTTATTGTTTCTCTGCAGCTGTAATTCCTTTATATTAGCATTTTTAAAAAATTTAAAGTTAATTAAGTATTGTGCAGTCTGTCTTTGAGAATCTTTATAACTTCTTTCTGTTTATTAAGCATACCTTTTAAAGTGTAATTAGACCTTTTTATAATTGCTTGTCCTGTAGGACTGTGACATATACCTGTAATATGATTTATATTATGGTATGCAAAAACTGTTTCATTTTATGAGAAACATAAACTGGAGTATTATCAGTCTTAATTTGTACAATCGTCTCTATGATGGCCATAACTCTAATGAATGTGTATTTGCTATGCATTAGCTTAGATTGTAGACACTGAACACATGGGAAATTCACAGCAAGTAAAATTGGTTGTGCATCATTTTCTTAAGACTGGTTAAACAATCAGAATGAGTTCACAGAGGATGGTAGTGGTAAGTCCTCCATGACTTCAAGATGTATTAATAGCTCAGCTATGAGATCCAGCTGAAGGTCCAGCCTCCTAGTATGTAAGAGATAATTTCATAATATTACACCGTGATATATACTTTTTTAGTATGGATAAAGTCATATTTTTATCCATGATGTATCCCCTTGTTCAAACTCCCTTTCCCCTCCCACCCATTTTAGTCACTCTCTCTTCTCCCCATATATACTTTTTTTATTGCAACTCTTGGTAACCAAGACACACAGAGGCAACTTCTAGTTTGTATTCTTACTCAGAAACACAAATCTCATATACTGCAAATATTCTTTCTGAATTTGTGGGACATGATTTTTTTTCTTATTTCTTCAGGTCCTGTTATAGAAACTGCACTTGTTCACCTTGTATGTCTGTACTGGCTCATTTGTCATTATTCATTTTACCTAATTTCTCAAAGTGTTCTTCAACTATTACTCACCTATATGATCTGATATCATTTTATATAATCATGTCTTTTCATATTAGATATATTAGAATTTTTACAAAACAATTATTTGTAATATATTTAATTATTATACTTGACTAGTTTGATCTATTAATTCCTTTTTCTTAAAAACAGAACTCAAAGAGGGAGAATCTCAAAAGGTTTCTCATGTGTCTATTTTTTGGAGAAAATGGTGAATGAAATACATAGGTGAGAAGAAGGTGCCAAATAAGGTAGTCAATCATGTGAAGGTTAAGTTTTAGTCTGAAGTGTGGTTTTCATCAAAGGTAAGGCACATAGGGTGGGGAGGCTTCTGTCACTATTTAGCTGTATGCAGAAGGCCAGAAAATATGTCTATCTTAAAGTAATTCTTTCAAGAATACAATATGTAGTGATAATTCAGAATTCCCACAAGAAGATGTGTATATATACCTGCCTGACAAAGGAGCTCTCAATAAAGCTGTGTAAAGAGTAAGACACATATACACATACATACGTATACATGCACATATATAAATACATACACCACGCACACAAATATATTCACTAGGCATTTTTTACTGTTTAATAGGCATATAAAACAACTTATAAAAATAAAAGCATTAAATTTTAACAATTTGAAGGAAGTGTAACTTCTTTGTTCATAATAATAATAATAAAAGGAAAAAAATTAAAAAAATTTTAGTAATTTGATTTTGTAAAGTCTTTTATGAAGGAGTATAATTTTACTCTAAGTATGTGTTAAATTAAAATTTATAACTTTAATGATGTCTTAGATCTTATGAAATTTTACACAAAGTAAGATTTACTTTTCCCAAATAATTTTTTGGTCAAAATTAAATTTGAAACTGGGTCTGCTAGTACAGGCCAGTAATCCAAGGTACTTAAGAGGTTGACGCAGAAAATCTCAAGCTCAAGGACAGTCTTGTCAATTTATGGAGACACTGTGAAAACAGAAGAATAAGACAACTGAAGTAATAGCATTACTCATAGTAATCTCACCAAGCACTATCACAAACTAAAGTCTAACCCCAGTTCTATAAAATAAATTCAATTTCAATTTTTATTGCAGTTTGCATATATCTGTGGGTGGTTTGCATACATGCACACATAAATTTTTGCATGTGTGTGTGTAAAACTGTATGTGGTTGAGGTGGCCTGAACTTGACATTGGTAGGGAAAGTGTCTGGTCTCTAAACAAACAAACAAGAAAAAAGCAAACATGCCCAAGCTGCAAACCACAACCACTGAACAGCTTGGGATCAGAAACACCCTGGACTGACCCTTCGGATCCCACTCCACCTATAGGAACACCTGACTCACTCTTGAGGGAGGGGGGAAAAACTGTATTTCCCAGGAGTGGAGACTGATCTAAGCATTATTGGGTCGGTGGGACCATGGAACTGTCTGCTGCCAGCCCAGGGAGGGGATGGGGAGTTGTGGAGAAGAAAAAATGACCTGATGTGGCGGGAAGGGGAAGGGACTTTGAATAAGGATATACAGGGATAGAAAAATAAAATCATCCTCTTATTCATTGAGACAAAGTGATCTCTCAACTGAATTCAGATCTCCTGGGTAACGTCCAGTCTAACTAACCACCTTGCCCTGTGGTCTCTATGCTTCCTCTCTCTTCCTGAGAATGGAGAAACAAAGCCTCTATGTTCATTTAGTACTTATATAAGTAAGTTACTCACACAACAGACAAACTGTTATTCAAGAACAGTAACTATTAAAGTGTCCACTAAAGCATTTATGAAAAATACTGACTACAAGAACACTAAATGTTCAGGTGGGAGTGACAGTCCTAATTTGAGAATGGACTTATGATAAATGGAGGCATATCTACAAGTCAACAAGCAAAATTTAATAATGTAATTATTGTGTCTACTATAAAACTAATGAAGATCATCAACCAAAAAAGAGTAGGCAGTAAATAAATGCGTCCATGAATAGAAGCATCACTTCATGAAGCCTGTGTTGTATTCTTTTTTCTTTCTTTTGCATTTTTTGTAGATATAGGTGTTATGTAAAAAGCAGGGGAGATTACTGAAGAATAATGTCAGAAAGAAATATGTCAGAAAGAAATATATGACGATATATATGTAAAAATTATCAAGTTCTCCATTTTCTTCTATTTATATTTTGGAAAATATTAGGACATAAGACTGTGAGATCTTTCTAAATCATTTTAGAATCAGACAGTAAACAGAGTGTATATGTGTATGAGGGTTATGCAGCAGGTATTCAGCAGTTTGACGTTATCTCACAGTAAAAGTTATAATGGCTACTTTGGTTTGGGCTGTTAGAAAAGGATAACTGAACAGCATGCCTCCAAAATACTTTTTTATAAGAAGCTGGAATTTTGAGATCGGGTATGTCATCATCGTAAGGTTGTTTCCTATATTACAATTTTGCAGTTGAGTGGAGGAAGTTGGCCTATTTTTGTTTCACAGCAAAGTACTGCTCTATCATGAGGATACTATGCTCATACTTTCTGACTTCACCCTGCTGTATTTAGTTCCCAAAGATAAGATGGGATCTTATCTTCAAATCCCATTATACCAGAGTTATGACTTCATTATGTAAATGAAGTCTATAGTAATTGATTTTTATATTTTGAAATAACTTTATTTATCTTATCCTTTGGCAGTTTTATGTAGTATGTCATACATTTTGACTACCATTAGCATTCTACTCTTTCTAATTACCCTTCCACATCCCCCACATTTTATCACCTTTTCTTCTTCTTATAAGTTTCTCTTTCACATTCCACAGTCATGACTTTCTGTTGTCATTGTTGTGTTGTTTGGTTTCTGGTTTTAACCAGAATCTCCTATGTGACTATGGTTTGGAACTATCTATGAGAGCTTGGTAGCTGTACTTTTAATTTGTTTAAATTATTTTGACTATTTCTTCATATGCTCAAAGTAGAATGAATCATTACTTTTTGGTTTCCTTATGGAGCTTAGAATTAATATAAATATAAGATGGGTAAAATAGACAGCAGAGGCATCTAAATTTCTATATAACATAGCCCTAGCCAAAGAACATAATGCAAAAATTATATGATCATACAATAATATATTTGACTAAATTATTAATATGAATAAAATTAAATAATAGAAAATAAGAGTATAGTATATTGGATCATTTATATATAAGATCTTAAAATGAATTAAAATCAAGAAGCTGTCTAAATGAGGAATATACAACTGTTCTTAAAGGAATATTAAATGTTAGTTTCTGGCATGTGGCTGGCATATGGATACCCTTACAAAACTTGCTGAATTGCCCAGGAATGGTTAAAATAAAATCTTTTCCTATGTTATTATTTTCTACCAGGTTAAAACAGAGAAACTGGGAGGGGTCTCCAATGTTGGACATTTCATCACTGAGAAGAAATGTTATAGTGCTGCAAGAAAGGAAATGATAGGGAAATGTCTAGAAAGAATCAACTGAGGAATGGATTAACAAGATGTGGTACATCTACACAATGGAGTACTACTCAGCAAGAAAAATAAATGATACCCAAAATTTTCAGGCAAATGGATGGATATAGAGAATATCCTCCTGAGCGAGGTATCATAATCACAGAAAGAGAAGCAGGGATGTACTCACTCATTAGTGAACTTAAAATATAAAAAGAGAGATGTCATTGTACACAAGAACTCAAGACTAGAACATAGCTAAATGACATAATTCCTCACGTCTGCATTGATGGCTTCTGGCAGAGGGGTGGGTAAGGAAAGACTTGTTGTCTTTAAATGTCTGGCCACAGGGAGTTTAATTATGCTCCATAATTAAATGAACAGCATGAATGGGTGGTTTTGTAAATGGGTAGATCATAAGAGTGGGCATGTTACTTAGAGGTCTGATATCTGAGTTTGATGGGGTGCATGATGTAAAAACACCAAATACTATATATATATATATATATATATATATATATATATATGAAATTTTTTTTTAAAAAAAGGAAAATGAAATACTATGTTTAATACCAGGGTTTCACTGGATTTGTAACTTTTAAAGGCTTGGTTTATTTTTTATTTTATTTTATTTTTTTATACACAATCATCTTCCATTTAATTATTCTCAATCTTTGCTCCTAGTTCCCTAAATAAATCTGTCTCTACTCACCCATCTACCTTGTTTTGATACCTATGTCTCAGAAAGATGTGACCTCTTAGTCCATGTTTCCTTAAACACATCTTCAATGGTTCATTTTTTTAAGTTTTATGGAATAATATATGTATTTGTCTTAGTTCTTTTAGTTATAGTAGAATTTGGTAGTAAGTTCATATTTTCTTGCGTTTGGTTTTGTTATTGCTGTTTTCATTTTTAGTATGGAGTATTTTATTAGTATTTTAAGTATTTCAAGGTTACAAAGTATGCATTTGTTAAAATCATTCATTGAATTTAGGCTTAATTTTGTTATCTAAAAATGCACCAGGTTTTTTTTTTTTTCAGAATCTTCAATTTATCGAAACAAATTTATAATGTATGTCCTTATGATTTTGGGAAATATCTTTTATTATTATGAACAAAGAAATCACACTTTCTGTCCTTGTATATCCTTATTCAAGATCCTTTCTCCCTCCCACCACATCAGGTCATTCTCTCTTCTCCACAACTCCCCATTCCCCCCCCCCCCGACCCCAGGCAGGCAGCAGGTCCCAAGATTCCACTGTACCAATACTGCTTAGTTCAGTCTCCACTCCTAGCAGATCCAGTTTTCTCCCCCCAACCTCAAGACTGAGTCAGGTGTTCCTCTAGGGGGAGTGGGATCCAAGGAGTCAGTCCAAGGTGTTTCTGATCTGATTTTGGGGAATTTCATTCATATCTGTTATAATGTTTGTGTTTCAATTTCTAGTTTTATTGAAGTAGGTTTTTTTGTTTAATTTGGTTAAGAATTTGCCATTTGTGTTTATTCCTTTAAATAAATTAATTAATTAAAAACAGAAAAATAAAATATAAAATAGCAGAAGGGTAATTTAAAATAATTTTTAAAATTTCAAAAAAAGTCAAAATATACACTACCATCTGATGTAGTCTGAGGGGAAATAGCTATGGTACTTGAGGTATATTTTGAAAATCTAAATCATTTCATGACTCATAAAGGTTCGTGTCTTGGGAAATGACCAATGAGAAGTACAACTGATTCTAGTGCTTGCCATCCACAGGGTAGTATGCAGTCTGGTCCCTTGCAATGGGATACAACTCCTGACAGGCAATAATACTCTGTTTACTCTGCTACAGGTGGTACGACAGAGTTAATTTTTTCTCTCTCTCTTTTTTTTAATTTTCTCTGTGGACATCTTGTTGGGAATAATTGAGACCAAAGATATCAGTAATTAGATGGTACCCTCTAAGGGAAAAATGATATTTAACCACGGACAGGTTATGACTTCAAGGCTCTGATTTATACATTGAATTCTCATGGTCCTCATGGCCTTGTGGCCTCATGGTTTGCCAGTTTGATAATTGATTCTGTGGTGCTTCTCAGAATTTATAATCAATATGTATAGAATGTCCTTACTTAATGTGCATGCTTCACAATTTTGATCTGAGCTACCTGGGTGTTTCTAAAAGCAATTGATTTGGGCACTGTTTTTCTTGCATAGCTCTTTGCCTAATAAAGGAGGCATTATGGGAATCATCAATATTATCTCTTCTCTTCTTACCTTGGTAAAATCCTATTAACCTTCAGGTTTTAGTTTATGTGACTTTATCAGTAATTTTCACCTTTGCCTCTCATGTCTGGTTCCTATTTTCTACTTCTGTTCATATTCAGCATTGCATTCTTCTCTTAGAACACTAATCACACTCAGCTCTGCTTGCTGACTCAGCAGTGATATCTCAATGTGCAGACACAATCCTCTGAATAATTTAAAGTATTCTTTCCCAGTACCCATGAACTTCTGCAGTCCCAGGAAATGTAGCTATCAAATCTTTTATTAATGTCCATCTATATTCAATGCTATCTTAGCACAACTTTATCATATATCATTTGACAAATTTTCTTTTCATGATTGGCAGCTGAGACCTAGCAAGGACCATTTAACCAGTCTACACTGACTCCATTAACGAATGACTTTATCTTGAACTGCTGAGAAGAGGTTATGGGAGTTTACATCCTATAAATGTGTTATGATAAGGCAAGGAGAAGTTTTTGACCCAGTTAAGGAGATAAAACTTAAATACAGAACATGTCAGGCTAAACCAAGCAGAAATCACATGGGTCAGAATTTGGTGATGTCTCTTGGGAGAACCTTGCCAAGAATAGCTGTTTTATGCAATAATTCAGCAATAGGGCTATTTGTGAGTCAGTTCTAAACAATCTTTCTGACAAGATGTTCAGGAAATACCATCCCAGGAAAAAGCTGCCTTCACTGTAGTCCTTGACCTGTTTTGTTAGATTCATGACTGGTAATCATTGAAGGAGACCTTGTTTTTCACATTCATGATTAAAAAAAAAATCAGTTGATGATAGCAAACCTAGCCTTTCTACTTTCTTCCATGATTTTCAGAGGTGTTCTAAAGTGGGATAAAAGGTTTTTTTTTTCATTTGTTGAGAACATAGAGGATGATTTTCTGAGATCTATATGTTTTTCAATACATTGCTAATGTTATGTATATGAGTTTGCTAAGGACTGATATATATTTGTAAAAATGGAAAAGCCATTGGGTATAAGAGTTCAGAATTCCCATCTTTATAAGTCTGGCAGATTCTGTAACTCCAATTTCTGTCACTGTAGCCCTTCCACATCCCATCACATTCTGGAACATAATTAAACTCTCTGTGGCCAGACCCTTAAAGAAAACAAGTCTTTCCTTACCCCTCCCCCCACCAGAGGCCCTGTTTTTGTGCCAATACCATTCAGTTTTGAATAATATAGATTGCTGTAAAACTTGAAATCAGGAATGGCAATACCTATGAGTGTTCTATTATTGTACGGTATTGTTTTATCTATCTTGGTATTTATTTTTGTTTTTATTCATAGGAGGTTGAGTATTGTCCTTTCAAGGTCTATAAAGAATTGTGTTGGAGTTTTAGTGGAAATTGTATTGAATCTGTAGATTGCTTTTGGTAGGATGGCCATTTTTACTATGTTAATCTTGCTGATCCATGATCGTGGGAGATATTTTCATCTTCTGATGTCTTTTTAAATTTCTTCTTTTAAAGATTTGAAGTTCTTGTAACACATAACTTCTTCATACTTGGTTAGAGTTTACCTAAGATATTTTATCTTTTTGCGGATAGGTGTTTTTGAAGGGTTTTGTTTTCCAGATTTCTTTCTCAACACATTTATAATTTGTGTACAGGAGGGATACTAATTTTTTTTGTTATTTTTGTATCCAGCCACAAAACTAAAGATGTTTATCAACTGTAGGAGTTTTCTGGTGGAATTTTGGGGGGACACTTATGTATATTATCATATCATCTGCAAATGATATTTTGACTTCTTCCTTTCCAATTGATATTACCTTAATCTCTTTAACTTGCCTTATTACTCTAGTTAAAACTTCAAGTGATATATTGAGTTGGAACATAATAGATATGGAAAGAGTAGATAACCCTGTCTTATTCCTGATTTTAGTGGAATTGCTTAGAGATTTTCTTCATTTATATGATGTTGACTATTGGATTGCTGTATATTGTATTTATTAAATTTAGATATGTCTATCATATCCTTAATATCTTCAAGACTTTTGTCACAAAGGGGTGTTTGATTTTGTCAAAGGATTTGATAGCATATAATACAATGATCAAGTGATTTTTTTTTCTTTCAACTTATTTCTGTGGTGGATTACATTGACTGATTTTCATATGTTGAACCATTCTTGCTTCTCTACTTTTACTTAAACATTGTAGATAATCTTATTAATGTGTTTTTGGATTCAGATTGAAAATATTTTATTGAGTATGTTTAGATCTCTGTTGATGAGGACAACTGGTTTGGAATTCTCTTTGTTAAATATTTGTGTGACTTGTGAATCAAGGTGACTATGGTATTATAAAATGAATTTGGCGGTCCTTATTGTTTCTATTTTGAAGAATAATTTGGAGAATATTGGCATTATCTCTTATTTAAAGTCTAGAAAAATTGTGTGCTAAAACTGCCTGGCCCTGGTCTTTTCTTGGTTGGGACACTTTTAATGAATTCTTCTGTTTCCTTAGGGGTTATAGGTGTATTTAACCTGCTTATCTGATTTTGATTTAACTTTTGCTAATATTATCTATTTACTAAATATACTCATGAAGTTATCTATTTTTTTATGTTTTCCAGTTTTTTGGAGTACATATTTTTTAAGTATGATCTAACAATTCTTTTAATTCCTTAGATATCTGTTGTTATGTCTCCTTTTGTTTCTTATTTTGTTAATTTTGGTGTTTGGGTGAAATGTCCTAGTGTTATCTGTTAGGTCCATTTGGTTCATAAGTCTGTTAGCTCAAATTTTTCTCTGTCTAGCTTTGCCTGGATGACATGTCCATTGATAAGGGTTAGATGCGCCGCGCCAAACCCCGACCAGCAGAAGAAGACACGGCACCAGGATCCTTCCGTGGCAATTGACCAGGTCCTTTATTGAAAATCCTCACAGCAGCCGCTCCCAGCCCGTGCAGCCAGCTTTAAACCCCAGGTTCACCACTCAGCTACTGCCACGTGGGCCTCTACCATAGGGCCACGCATACGGAAGCAAGCGAGTCAGCTCCGCACAAACCATATTTGGAGTTGTTTGTCGGAGGAGCACTCGCCGTCGGGGTGGCGGAAGGCGGAAGCCAGCGCCATCTTTAAGG
>PVIH01019607.1:0-34860 GCA_004025045.1 Sigmodon hispidus | reverse complement strand
GAAGCCCCTGAAACAGCCCAAGAAGCAGGCCAAGGAGATGGACGAGGAAGATAAGGCTTTCAAGCAGAAACAAAAGGAGGAGCAGAAGAAACTCGAGGAGCTAAAAGCCAAGGCCGCGGGGAAGGGACCCCTGGCCACAGGTGGAATTAAGAAATCTGGCAAAAAGTAAGCTGTTCCTCCTATCTGAGATGATGGTGACCCTCTTCCATTCCTATTTAAACATCTGGATCCCCTGCCATAATATCTTTGCCACCTACAGCTAGAATGAAATGTTATCCTGAAGCCTGTTAAACATCTGGACTCCCTACTCTAACATCTTTGCCACCGATAGTTAGAATGAAGTGTTATCCTGAAGCCTGTTGTACATTGTAATAAACTTTTGTAAAAATACATAAATACAATAAACAAAAAAAAATCAAAAAAGGGGCTGGAGAGATGGCTCAGCAGTTAAGAGTACCGTCTGCTCTTCCAGAGGACCGGGGGTTCAGATTCCCAGCACCCACATGGCAGCTAACAACTGTCTGTAGTTCCAGTTCCAGGCAAACACCAAGGCAAATAAATAATAAATAAATAAAGTTTAAAAAAAAAAAAAAAAAAAAAGGAGTTCTACTTCAGACAAAAGATAAATTCATGAACACAAAGTAGTTTAGAAAACAAGTTAGGGCTTGATAAGATCAACATTTCTAAAAAGTATGTTTTCTTTAATTCACCAAAATAACTATGATACTTTGATTCAAAGGCATTTATCTAAAAATTACCTAGTTTTGACCCACTATCATAAACCAGTAAATTTAAAGACTGCTCTACAAATGAAGCTTATAGCCTGGCTTCGAAGAATCATCATAGTGGGGCTGGAGAGATGGCTCAGTGGTTATGAGCACTTATTGCTCTTGCAGGACCTGAGTTCAGTTCCCAGCACTCACGTGGAGATTTACAACCATCTGTAACACTAGTTCCAGGGTATCCAATGCCTTCTTCTAGCCCTCCAAGGACACCAGACACACACATGGTATGTATACATAGACAAAACACTGATATACATAAAATAAATATGAAAAATTTAAAAAGCATCACCAAAGCAAGAAACCAGAATTAGGGGCTGGAGAGATGGCTCAGCGGTTAAGAGCACCATCTTCTCTTCCAGAGGACCCGGGTTCAATTCTCAGCACCCACATGGCAGCTAACAACTGTCTGTAGTTCCAGTTCCAGGCAAACACCAAGGCAAAAAATTAAATAAATAAATAAAAGTTTAAAAAAAAAAAAAAAAAAAAAAAAAAAAAAAAAATTTAAAAAAAAAAAAAAAAAAAAAAAAAGAAACCAGAATTAACAAAATGTAATTCCAAAGCAAGATTGATCAATGTGTCCTCGACTTCAGAAATCCCTCATCCAACCAATATGCTATTGTGGACTTTTGTTTTTACCTGCATAGCAACCTAAGATGCAGCAGACAACCAGACATACAACCAACTGGCAATTCCAGTCCCTGACTTTACATATTATCATACATATTTTTATTATCTGCCTTCTCTTTTAAAATATAAGCCTTGGGGCTGGAGAGATGGCTCAGCGGTTAAGAGCACCATCTGCTCTTCCAGAGGACCCGGGTTCGATTCCCAGCACCCACATGGCAGCTAACAACTGTCTGTAGTTCCAGTTCCAGGCAAACACCAAGGCAAATAAATAAATAAATAAAGTTTAAAAAAAAAAAAAGAAATATTAAAATATAAGCCTCCTGAGAGTATGTTTTTTCCAACTGTATTTCTACTGGCAACAGTACTACTGTAAACACTAAGTAAACACTAATTCCAAAAATGATCTCTTTTGAACAGCTCAAAGTCCAGTTTAAACGTGTACACCAGTCACTTCCCAACACATGAAACACAACAGATGGATGTTCACCCCTTAATAAAGGCACATAAGCCATACAAAACAAGACAAGAAAGGATGCCACAAGGCTTAATTGGTGCTCATAAGAAACTTTGTGACACAAGATGAAAGGTACCACAGACACAAAAACATCACAAAGGTGTGGCAATACAATACCTCAAAGACAAGAATCAGTTTGTGACCCTGATGTAATGAGGATTCCAGGGACCACTGACAATCTCCACTTACAAAGCAAAGCATGGAACAGACTCAAAGTATCAAATGCCCTGTAACAAAGAGAAACTGACATGATAAGTCCTGAGCGTCCTCCCAGCTGTCCCTTCTACACAGTACCACACTGAAGTAGGAATCTTCCACTGAAACACACTTTTTCCATATTATCTACTTCCTGCCATATTATAACTTACCTCCTGCCCTGTAGCTGCTTCCATATCAAGAAACAGATCAAGAAGAGACCGGACCAGTCGAGCTGCTTTAGCCTTACTGATGGAATTCAAGAAAGGTCGTACATACTTCAGGAGTCCTCCAAGTTCTGTGTGGGTGGCAATTCAGAAAATAAAATGTAAAATTTAACATTAGACACAAACTGGGGTAAAGGTGCTTGCCATCAAATATAAAGACTTACCTTAGATCCTTGGAACCAAACAGTGTAAAGACCCAGCAAGTTGTCTTTAAGTCCCACACAAGCACACAGCATGCATTTAACCCCCACATATATAAGTCAATACATTAATAAATAAATGTTTGGGGGAAAAAGAAACTCTTAAAAGACTGAGCCACTGTAATAAAAACCACGCCTGGTTTCAGTCTAATGAAACACATTAGAAGTTTTAACAATTTCCAACAAAACTAGGTGTGGTAGATCACATCTATAATCCCAGCATTTGGGAGGTTGAGGCAGAAGAATTACCTTGACCCTGAAGTCAGCCTCATAATGAGTTCTAAGTCAACCTGAGCTATAGTGTGAGACCCTGTATTTATTTATTTGTTTGTTTGTTCGTTCATTGTTTGTTTGTTCATTCATTCTTAGCCAGGCAGTGACAGTGCATGCCCTTAATCCCAGCACTGGGGTGGCAGAGGCAGATGGATCTCTTTGAGTTCAAGGACAGCCAGCACTATCAAAGAAACCATGTCTAAGGCTGGAAAGATGGCTCAGAGGTTAAGAGCACTGGCTGCTCTTCTAGAGGTCCTTAGTTCAAATCCCAGAACCCACAGGATGGCTCACAACCATCTGAAATGAGATCTGGCACCCTCTTCTGGTGTGCAAACATATATACAGGCAGAACAATGTATACATAATAAATAAATCTAAAGAAAAAAAAAACATGTCTCAAAAAAAAAAATAAAGGAAAAAAAAAACCTTTTAAATCGCAGCAGGTAATAGAATATCAATATTGTTACATACCAAAGTTGTATTCCAGTCCCACTTATCCACAGGATCACTCAGGGAAACTTCCACTTATGCTTCATTTATTCATTTTAATGAAAGATATACAGCAAAGTGTTCTCACAGAACAGTTTTATAGAACATGGAATATGCTGTGCACTTGCCCACTGTGGACAGAATCACCTGCTCACATCAGCAAATATCAAGTCACAAGGGTAATGTTTTTAACCTCCAAATCCATGCCCTGGCAGCTTCCCTAAGAGATTTCTAACCCCACGTCCCTCTCTTCTCTTAAAGTTTTTCTGTATAGCATTTCAGCACCAACACTTTCTTGGCACAGTGAGGGCAGGATGACTTGTCCTTAAAAGTTTCATTATACAGTTTTAAAATTTTTCTCATTAATCTCCAAAGTCTTAAGTAATGACTTATAAAGCTATCCATCAAAAAGTTTTCTTCTCCCTTTTAGAAGACAGCAGTTCAGAAAAATCTAAGGGAGTGACTTTAGTAGCAGTAGAGAGGTGTTTGTTAAACCATAAAGATTAAACAATGCTTTTTAAAAAAAATTTGTTTGTTTGTTTTTCAAGGCAGGGTTTCTCTGTTTAACCTTGGAACTTCCTTTAGACCAGGCTGACCTCAAAATCAGAGATCCACCTCCATCTGCCTCTGCTTTCAGAGTGCTGGGATTAAAGACATGCACCACCATTATTGTTTTTAATTATGCTTATGTGCACCTACACATAAGAGGTCAAAGATCAGAGGACTCAGGATGTCCCTCAAGCTAGAGTTGCAGGTTCTTATAAGCCACCCAATATGATATTGGAAATCAAACTTGGGTCTTCTGAAAGAATAACAAGTGTTCTTTACTGAGCCATCTCTCCAACCCCTAGATAATGTTTTAACTAAACAAGAAGTATTTTGGGAATGTAGGTTGAAGCTGCCTTAGTGCCAGTGTCTCTTTAATATTCTCTAATTGTAGACTTATCCTCCTGAGAACTCTAATTCAGGGCAAGCAAACTTTGCCCTCCTGAGAACTCAAATTCAGCGTCCTTGAAACTCTCATCTGCCTGAATTGAGAGGGTGCCGAACTCCAGGGAGATGCTAAGAGAAAGCTACACAGAACAAGAAAATGCACCCTCACTCCCCAGAACTGAGCTTTGACTTCCAATATTTGAATGTTCCATTCTGCTCTCATTTATGCTCATATACTCACTAGAAGCCTGCCTGCCCTCAAACTGCCTTCAATCCAGAAACCCATCTGAGATGTCTTTCTAATCTATGTAAATCCTATGTAGCCAGGGGCTGGAGAGATAGCTCAAAGGTTAAGAGCACTGACTGGCTGCTCTTCCAGAGGACCCAAATTCAATCCCCAGCAACCACATGGTGGCTCACGTGGCTCACTCTATCTAGAATGAGATCTGATGCCCTTTTCTGGCATGCAGGTAGACCACTGTACATATAATAAAAAATAAAAAAATTCTATGTAGCCTTTAAAGGTCCATCCAGCTAAGGAACTACTGAGTCTTTCATAGTAACTCCAGTTGACACTGGTTTTCTTTTTTATCTCATCAAATTCCTTCTTGTGTCCTTTCTACTTCCTGTCCACCATGAGTTGAACAGTTCTGTTCTACCTTGTATCCTCCCACTAGAATAAGTGAAAGCTCTGGAACCACTAGGAAAATAAATCCTAGTCTGGTATATGGTATGATAATCCCAGCACTCACAAGGCTAGGGCAGTCGGATCACAAGGGCTCAAAGTGACTTTGACATATGACAGCCTGGGCTCAGAGATACCCTATCTTAAAAAAACAAAACACATATAAAATCCTGTCTGGGAAAAAAAAAAAGAAAAAAAATGACATACACACATCACATTTTTGGTTTTTTGTTTGGTTGGTTTTTTTGGAGACAGGGTTTCTCTTTGGGTTTTTTGTTGTTGTTGTTGTTGTTGTTGTTTGTTTGTTTTAAAGATTTATTCTTATTATGTATACAACATTCTGTCTCCACTATGCCTACGTGCCAGAAGAGAGCACCGGATCCCATTACAGATGGTTGTGAGCCACCATGTGGTTGCTGGGAATTGAACTCAGGACCTCTGAAAGAACAGTCAGTGCTCTCAACCTCTGAGCCATCTCTCCAGCCCAGGGTTTCTCTTTGTAACTTGGCCTGGCTGTCCTGGAATTCACTCTGTAAACCAGGCTGGCCTTAAACTCAGAGTCCGCTGCCTCTACCTCCTAAGTACTGCTTGCACTAAAGATGTGACAACCACCACCCAGCTTACTTTTTAAATTTTAATTATTCTATATAACCATGACTTGTATATGTGCATGTAAGGGGTAGAGGATACCTGGCTGGCAAGTATTCCACTATTGAGATACACATACCCCTAGTTCATGATAGCTTAGAAATAGTCTGACACAATATTGTTTCTTCCGTATTTTAGTGACTAATATATTCAGAAAGCAGCCTATTTCAATCTTTTTCCCCCAAAGACAGGGTTTCTTTGTGCAACAGCCTAGGCTGTCCTGGAACTAGATCTGCAGACCAGGCTGGCTTCAAACTCAGAGAGATCCACCTGCCTGGCATGTGCCAGACCCACCCCCCCCCCCCCCCCCCCCAGCTGTCTGGAATACCCTATTCTCATTACCTCTCTGAAGGGTGGAATAATACTTGCCTACTCTAAATGTTCATATACTTTGTTCTCATGGTTTCTCTGAGTAAGTGGTTCTGCACTTGTATCTGCTAGTACTCCTTTGATGCCAAAAGATAGAAATTGTCAGAACCTAGAGAAAGGAACTTATAAAGACAATGTGCGGGGGCTGGAGAGATGGCTCAGCGGTTAAGGGCACCGTCTGCTCTTCCAGAGGACCCGGGTTCGATTCCCAGCACCCACATGGCAGCTAACAACTGTCTGTAGTTACAGTTCCAGGCAAACACCAAGGCAAATAAATAAATAAATAATAAATAAACAGAGTTTAAAAAAAAAAAAAAAGACAATGTGCTCTCTCTTCTCTCACCTACCTTGTCTTTAATTCCCTTTCTGATGTTATCTCTACCTTTTCTGTTTGAAAATTATTTTCCTTCCTAGAAAAGGCAGAAGTGAGACATGAGCTAAGGTGTCTGCCTTTATCTCTAGCATCTGCTAACATTATTTTCTCTAAGTACTGCTATTCTTATCTCAAGAGAGGAACAAATGATCTGAACTATCTCTTTTAATCTCATTTTCTATTTTAGTCTGTTACTACTGAGTGTTCATTCTCATACATACTCAAGTTTCTTCCCATGTTTGTATATTCCTTTAATTTCATAAAATCATACTCTCAATTTCATTGGAATTAGCTGCAACTTATGATCAGAATCTCTTTTTTAAAAAAAAAAAAAAAAAAAACTTTATTTATTTATTTATCTATTTGCCTTGGTGTTTGCCTGGAACTGGAACTACAGACAGTTGTGAGCTGCCATGTGGGTGCTGGGAATCGAACCCGGGTCCTCTGGAAGAGCAGACAGTGCTCTTCCGCTGAGCCATCTCTCCAGCCCCAGAATCTCTTTCTTAGAACCTAACAGACTCAGCAGATTTTTTAAAATCAAGTCTTAGGAGAAAAGTTCCACAGACCCTGAGCTTAGGTATCTTGTTTGAATCATTACTATATATCAGCCCTTATTTATTGACTTCCAAGTACTATTTCCACCAAGAATTCTATCTTAGAATCTTTAGAAAGAGTACTTAGCCTAGTGACACACAACTATCAAATGCGCAATAACAAAATACTAAAGATTAAGGGAAGACTTATTTTCAACAGAAGTCTATCAAATAATTAATTGCAAAGATAGGTAAATTAATACAATAGGCTCTAAGACCTCCTTAGGATTTCTATTCTGTGAATATTGACCCATGAAAATTAAACTGTCTTAAAAACAATAAGCAGAGTACAAGAGTTTTTGAAAAATGTCATATTTCACCTATTAAATTCCAGCAAGTGTGGTGGCACACACCTTTAGTCCAAGTACTTGGGAGGCAGAAGCAGGTGGATCTCTGAATTTGAGGCTAGCCTGGGCTACAGAGTGAGTTTCAGGACCACAAGATCTACATAGAAAAACCCTGTTCATCCACCCCTACCTACTGTCACTCAATAAAATCCAACAAGTGAAGCAATGTATTCCTGTTATAATCACGTGAGAGAGGGTAAGAACGGAGAAGCATGAACTGGGATTTCAGGAGCCTCATTAGAAAAAAATTATTGAAATATTCACTGCATATACTAGATAGAAGGTTGAGTTTTTTGTTTGTTTATTTGTTGTTCTTTTGTTTTTAGACAGGATCTCACTATATAGCCCTGACTGTCCTAGAACTCTCTATGTAGACCAGGCTGGGCTCAAACTCACAGAAATCAGTCTGCTTTTGACTCCAAAGGCTGAGATAACAGGTATGCACCATCTATATCTTAAATTTCTGATTGAGCCAGTAATTAAACAGATAAATTATCATTAATTATAAAAGATCTTAGTTTACAAGCTCAAGAAATTTTGTTATTCTATCTCCACCATTCTCTTGGCTTACTGCATAAACTGAAAAAAACTCATGAAGTGACTTACCAGAACTTACTTCATTCTCACCAAATACACTCTAAATTCAACTTAACTTCTTTTATGGTTTGTTACGCATATGAATGTATGTCTGTGTATCATGTGCCTGGCCTGGTGCCCTCGGAGACCAAAAAAGGGCATTAGATCCGGAGACTGGAGTTACAGATAGTTATGAGCTGCCCTGTGAGTACAGGGAACAGAACTCAGATCCTCTACAAGAGCAGTCAGTGCTCTTAACTCCCAAGCCATCTCTCTAGACCCCCTAAGTTCACTTTAAAATGACAAAAATTACTCACTTTAAATTTAAACACTTATCATATTATTGCCACTTTATTCGTCAAAGGCCCTTTCTAGTCAACAGGACTCTCTTTATTTCAAGAACATGTCTCATCTCAACTATCACCTCAAGCCCAGCCAGCTAATAGTTCAATGACTACTAGAATCTCTGAACAACACGTCCCAGGTACCATGGAAGAAGTCGTAGGAAAGCACTATTTTATATCTTACTCATTCTGTATCAGAAAAAGTGAGTCACTTGGATACGAAATCCATAGCCATTTTTTCAAATACAGAGCTAGTCAATAATATTGCTGAAGACTGCACTGCCCATATGTAAGGAAATACAGTGCTAATTGAAAAATAAGAAACAAATCACAGATCACTATATCCCAACAAAAACAGGACTTTCCCTCACCTGTAGAATAAAATTCTACACTTCTTTGTTACAAAATTGAAGAACAACAAGTTGTCAAGAAAATAAAACTAAATAATGCCGAAATGAACTGGGTGTTAGGTGCAGTGTGGTGTTCTAAGAGAAACTCCATCTGGTGTTTCTGAAAAGCACTATAGGTACAATCCATCTGTAGGCCTTACCAGCAGCTTGTCCAGTCTTCGCCAGGAGAGACCCCAGTTCAAGGATGCTCTGCTCTTTGACCTGGACTGCCTCCTCATCATTTTCCTGAATGTCACGTTTCACTGAGGGGAAAAAAATGAACTTTTAAAATTATGATTAAAGATGGAAGAGGAGCAGCAGCAGCAGCAGCAGCAACAGCAGAGGGAAAATTTACCCTTATAAGATCCATTATGAACTCTAGCCTATTTCCCAAACTACTAAACAAGGGCAAAGAAGGTAAAATGACCAAGTATCTATAGGAAATGCCTCATAGTAATAATAAAAAGAGATTCTTCTCTTTAAGTGGACCTTTTTAATCAATCCCTTAGAACTGACCTCACCCAGATACTGAAATTTCTGCTGTACTCGCTTAAAGTAAAACTAAAGCAAATCCTTCCCAATTATGGTGATGAGCACCATGCTAGACATTATATTATATGAAGATATTTTTTAAATGCCTGTGCATTTACTTACCACAAACTAAAATCAAATTATAAAGTTACTGAGGATTATAAACCAAGTCATTCAATAAACTTTTAAGTCTACAGAAAGCTTCAACTGAAGGGTGTAAGAGGAATAAAGCAATTCCCTATCCAAATTTGGGAGTGATGCTGAACAGTTACACTTAGGAAATACTGCTGCCTCATAATGGATTCAGGCCCTGTTAAAACAACTTTCTGTCTGGCCCACTTTCAACTGTTAATAATTATTCAACCACTTGAACCTCCAACAGCCTCTCCAAAGTTTGTACTTTATTTTGGTGATCATCACTAGTTAACATTGCTTTTATAAACCATCATGACTTGACAAAAACCAAGATTTTGATACTTCATGATGGAGTCCAGAAAAAGTAAGGCTGTCACCCATCATGACTCAAGTTTGCTCTAACAGGGAAGCTTGCTGGGGACTCTCCTTTAGTGTCATGAGTGACCAAGAATACTCCAATAGCAACGTTTATCAGTAATTTCTACCTTCTAAAAGGCAAACAAAATATGCAGTAGGCACAAAAAAAGTTAAAACTCATGCTCCACAGATTAGTTCTAAATGTTAGCATGTGTTCACAGGAAAATATCTATGTAACAACAACTGGATGGCTCTGGTCCTTCTAAAACTGACTGACATAGGATAAGAACTTGGAGATGCATTTGATCAACATTATTCATTCAAAATGCATTGTGATCATCGACTTCTCTCCTTTTCCAGTACCCAAAGAGAAAGACATCAAGCTCTCGTCACTGTCCTTTCTCTGTGCAACCAACATCCTTGAAGTCCTACATACACCTGCCTTCACTAACTACTTGTTGATCTATTCCGAATCTTCCCAGGCTACATACATTTAAAAGATCACATTATCACAGCAAAAAGCTCCTGTCTAACTAAACCCTTGGATATTAAAAAGCCTTCTCTGCCATTATCCACTTATTTCTATTCACACCTCAATGCCAGCAGAAAGCGACCGGCTGAAGGCTCTATTTCAACTTTCCTGTTTGCCCTCAGGTTTAAGACAATCACACTATGATGTTAAAAATTTCTCCAACAATGTGCGGCCGGCCGGTTCCATAGATTTCCTTTAACATTAGACAACTAACTCTGAACTAGCTTCAACCCGACTGGGGAGAATTAGTCACCTCCTGGTCCTGGAGGTCCCACCCCGACACTTCGCCTCCTCACAGTCTACACCGGACAGAAGTCCGTCTTGGCTACCTCCATCAAATGCCAATCTGAGATGTGTGGCACCCCTCAACTTCCCACACCCAAAAGTGGCCCTCCTTTGCTGGAGCCTGCTGCTAAGGTTTAGGAGCCGCAGCAGCTCCAAGCGTCCCGCGGAAGCAAACTCCGATAGAAGTGCTCGCGCTCCCACCCGGAGCAACCTGTGCTGATAACAACGGCGGGAAATGCCAGCCGTGAGAGGCTGTCGCCCAGGCCTTTCAAGAACACACTCTGTGACCAGTTTGTAACCAGCAGTGGCTCTCAGCCGCGGGCCAGTTCGCGCGGGCCACAACCCGGGACCCTTAAGGATAGTGAACCCGGCCCGGCCCTCTCTCCACGCTGCGCTGCGCCCACCGTGAGTCAGCAGCCAGCAGGTGGACGCGCGGGCTGCCTCGGGGCTTCCCGCCCGACTGGAAGCCATGGGACTCCCGGGGGCCCCGAGCGGCCTGCGCCCCCGGCCCGGCCCCCTTCACACACAGTGAGTCAGCAGCACCATAGCCGACTAACCCAGCCCCTTCCCGCCGCTTCCGACCGACTCATGCCGCGCCAGGCCGGCGGAGCCGCTGGGACGGCGCGAGGAACTTTACCGATGGAGTGGAGGATGTCGATGGAGGCCTCCCGGTCGGTGCTGAGTAGAGACTGAGCTCTCTGGAACTCTACCACCGCTGCGGCCGCCATCTTACCGCTCTCACACCGTCCCCGGCCGCGACCGCCGACGCCGGAAATACATACCCGGAAGACCCGCCCTCGCGTCCCCCCCCCCGAGGCCTCCGCCTCCCTTCTCAGAGCACCCCGGGAGTTGTAGTCTCTCTGCAGTGCGAGTGAACCAGGAGCGTCCCGCCTGTAGCATCCGAGCTCCCCAGCACCATCTTGTGGCCAACTCTGAAGAGAGAAAACCAAAGTTAATCCCCACCTCCCCCAAACAGGCTAAGTGGTTTTTTTGTTTTTTTTTTTTTTTAAAGATTTATTTATTTATTATGCATACAGTTTTACAGAAGAGGGCACCAGACCTCATCATAGATGGTTGTGAGCCACCATGTGGTTTTGCTGGGAATTGAACTCAGGTCCTCTGGAAGAATAGTCAGTGCTCTTAACCTCTGAGCCATCTCTCCAGCCCCCAGGCTAAGTGTTGAAGGGAAGATGTTTGGCTATCTTTATAGTATTCACGTTCGACCAGTCATTCATAGTGATAGATGACCTCTCAAATTCCCTGTTGTATGGCATGGAATAGGACTGTTCAGGTTCATTCAAATGTCTTGCAAAAAAGGAGAGATGGCTCAGCCTTAAGAGCACTGACTGTTCTTCTGGAGGACCTGAGTTCTATTCCCAGCATCCACATGGCAGCTAACAACTGTCTGTAGTTCCAAGATCTGACACCCTTACACAGTTATACATGCAGGCAGAACACCAATTCACATAAAATAAAAGTAAATTTTAAAAAACAGTCTTGCAAAAAAAAAAAAAAACCACATACACACACTCCCTTCCACTGCTAATGAAGTCACTAGTGTCACAGTATGCTATCTTTTCCAAATAACCATTCTATCTTCAGACAGAGCTTCACATTATGAACTGAAAATAATCTTTGACCCACTCATTCAATCTAAATAATTATTGGGATTCAAATAGATGATTCACCATAGCTTCCCAGCTAAACAATAGAAAAATTTTTCCTCCCATATCTCTAATTCATTCAACTATAATCAGATATCCATGAAGATATCAAGGAAAGAAAAAAGGCACTCTTTACATGACCACTAAGGTTTAACCTAAGGTTGTTATTAAAACAATACAGAGAAATGACAATCCAGATATGAGATTGTCAACAGGACCAAGATTGCACTCCTCTGTGACTGGATTAATCAATCTTCCTATGTGTCTCCTTTTATCTGTCAAAGTTCTGTGGAAGAAGATACTTCTTTAGTAGCTAAGGAAACAAAGGGGAATGAGTGATTTGGTAATGCTCTAATAGTAACTGATGGCTGAGAACTGGTAGGGAATATATTCCTGAACACAGTATGTTTTCTAATAAAAACTGGATAACATCTCATCAAGCTGGTAACAAGATTCCTGACTTTGTTGTGTCACATAAACTAGCTTCTAAATTCTCTCAACTCTGAAATTCTATATACTTCAGTGTAATTCTGTGATTTTTTTCACCCCTCAAAGAAAACATTCCTCTTTTTTCAACCTAATGTAAAGCAAATGATATTACACTGGATTGTTATTGCTGTTTTTACTTTTTTATTTATATTTATCTCTGTCTATATGTGGGGACTCACATTCCATGGCATGCATACGAAGATCAGAAGACACTTGCAGAAGTCAGTACTCTCCATCACAGAGATTGAACTCAGGGACTCGTGCTCGGCACCAAGCATCCTTATCTACTAGTCATCTTGCTGACCCTGTATCATTTTTTTAAATTGGACTTATAAGGCAAGGTTTCTCTAGGTGGCACTAGATATCTTAAAACTCCATCTGTCAACCAGGCTGGCCTTGAACTCAGAGATCTTCCACCTCTGTCTCCCAATAGCTGGATTAAAAGTGAGCACCACTACTGCCCAGCTTTGTATCTTTTCTTAACCATTACAATTGAATAACCCAGAAAATGCAATGAAAGAACAATAGGCTTTCAAAATAACATATTTGCTGTAAGTTATAGACTACTTAGATGGTAACTTATACAGGCTCTTACTCGCTTTGACCTTTAGCTTTCCTATCTAGAAAACATGGATAAGAAAGCCCAGCTCATAAGGTTGCTGTAAAGATAGGAGATATGAGAATCCAATGACAAATGTTTTCATCCTACATAATATCTTCCTTACATAATACTCAGGAGTAATGTTATTGCAAGAGTCAAAAACTGCTGGTAAGTAGTTACCTATTGGCTACACTGAAAGCCATGTTTCTAAACTTAAATAGACTATAAATGTAATTTTCAGGGGTATGAAGTTCTCAGCATCACCAAAAGCTCATACCCACCTTCTTACATTTGTCCTGGCCTCTGTTCTTCCTACTCTGAAACTCTTCATATCCTCTTTGCATGTGGCTAGTGTTATAAGCTTGGGAGACTCTGGCTAGAATCTCCCTTGATCCACAAAGTACTGCAAACCCTGTTCTCTACATTCCACTTCTCCACATCCATCTCATCACTTTTCCCCTTCTTGATCTGCTCAATTTGCTTTTTTGTCTTACCTTTCTTCTTCTTCTCCTCTTCCTCCTCCTCCTCCTTCTTTCTTTTTTTTTTTTTAAAAAAAAAACTTTATTTATTTATTTGCCTTGGTGTTTGCCTGGAACTGGAACTACAGACAGTTGTTAGCTGCCATGTGGGTGCTGGGAATCGAACCCGGGTCCTCTGGAAGAGCAGACGGTGCTCTTAACCGCTGAGCCATCTCTCCAGCCCCCCTCCTTCTTCTTTCATATCCCATCAGACATCATTCTCACCTTTCCCTTTATGCCATTAGGTTTCAACTCAAAGAACATTCAGCAAAGAGGCTTTCTGCCAGGGTTGTAGTGGCACTTTAATTGTAGCACTTGAAAGGCAGAGACTGGTTGATTTGTGAGTTTGAGGCTAGCCTGGTCTACAGAGTGAGTCCCAGGATAGCCAGGGTACTTACAAACCTGTCTTGAAAAACAAAACCTAGGGCTGGAGAGATGGCTCAGCGGTTAGGAGTGCTGTCTGCTCTTCCAGAGGACCCGGGTTCGATTCCCAGCCCCCACGTGGCAGCTAACAACTGTCTGTAGTTACAGTTCCAGGCAAACACCAAGGCAAATAAATAAATAAAGTTTAAAAAAAAAGAAAAGAAAAAAGAAAATCAAAACCTAAACCAAAACAAAAATAAAGAGGCTTTCTTACCACTCCATTAAAAGTGATGTTCTGTCTGCAATTCAGCAAGCATCATCTCATTCAGATTACTTCCTTCCTCCAGAAGTTACCTTCTCTTTCCAAAGTTGGCATTAATATGCCTACAACAGTGACTTACATATGGCAACCACAAATGTATGTTAGATTAGTGCCTGTATTTCCTGTCTCAGCCTTCTGCAGCCTTAAATGTCCACGTTCTACACCATTTGACTCTGCTTACCTTAACCACTGCTGAATGAATTAAAGTGGGATAGGGTGTGGTCAGAGATTAGCCAGTAGCCTAAATTTGATGGGTCCTGGTTTAAGGAAATTAGGTAGGCTATAGCAAATAATGATCCATACTTTTAGTCCCAGAACATAGGAGGCAGAGTCAGGAAGGTCTCTGTGAGTTTAAGGACAGTCTGGTTTACATAAAGGGTTCTAAGCCAAACACAGTTAATTCTAAGAACTTGTCTAAGAAAAGAAAGAACAAAGGAAGGAAGAAGGGAAGGAAGGAAGGAAAGAGAAAATAAAGTAAGTAGGCCAGTTATAGGACTGAGAAATGGACTCAGTTAGCCAAAAGAATTGAAATCTGTCACTTAGAATCAGCAAACCCAAGCTGATATAAAATTCAAGCTGACAAATGGGAAAATCATGCCAGGAAACACAAATGCCTACCACTCCCCCCCAAAAAAAAGGCTGTCTTTGTTCCTAATAACTGTCTTCCTCCCAGTTCACTCCCATGAGACTCACCCATCCCAAAGCCTTGGAACATTGTCTCCATTTCAAATACCTTTTTCTAAAAGACATTTCTTATGTGTATATGTTCTTGGTTTCATCTGTTTGCATGTATGTTTGTTTGGTTGGTTGGTTGGTTGGGTGGTTTTTCAAAACAGAATTTATCTGTGTAGCTCTGGTTGTCCTGGAACTCACTTTGTAGACCAGGGTATCCTCGAAATTTACAAGGCTCCAACTACCTCTGCCTCTCAAATTCTGGGATTAAAGGGATGTGCTACCATGTTCAGCTCTGTGAGTGTTTATGGGATGTGCTCATGAGTACAGATACTTGTGCAGACCGGAAGAGGAAAGTAAGTCCTCTGGAGCTGGAGTTACAGGTAGTGGAGAGTCAAAGACATGAAAGCTGGGAACCAAACTCAAGTTCTCTGAAGAAAAAAAAAAAAAAAAAAAAAAAAAAACAGAGCCATCTAATCACCCCCCAAATATCTTCTAACTTTTCCTAGCTATTAGGGCAACACTCTGTAGTGTAATAATGGCTCCCACTCAAAACACTCAAAAAAGCTATTTCTAAGACATTCTTTTTTTTTTTACTTATTTGTTTAATGTGCATTGATGTTTTGCCTGCATG
Organism: Sigmodon hispidus; assembly: GCA_004025045.1. Classification (NCBI taxonomy): domain Eukaryota; kingdom Metazoa; phylum Chordata; class Mammalia; order Rodentia; family Cricetidae; genus Sigmodon; species Sigmodon hispidus. Next base: position 19,190 of record PVIH01019607.1, on the reverse strand, counting down.
CATATCCGTGTGAGGATGTCAGATCCCCTGGAACTGGAGTTACAGACTGTTGTGAACTTCCATGTGGGTGCTGGGATTGAACCCGGGTCCTCTGGAACAACAGCCAGTGTTCTTAATCTCTGGGCCATCTCTCCAGCCCCCACATTCTTATTAAAAAAAAAAAAAAAAAAAAAAAAAAAGCAGTATGTAGTCAGAATTTAGATTCCTTACACTTCTTTTTTTTTTCTTTTTACTGTTAGGTTCACATTATTACCAGATGTATGCTTAATGGTTTTCCAATCAAAGTATAACAGAAAATATAAAATTACATTGCAAAAAAGCTTGACTTTATTGAAATAGCAAAGCCATTATGGTGTGTAGACTGGGTACAATTAGAATAATATGAGATAAGCAAATGATTGGCTCAGAAAAACCAAACCCCAATCTCAGCATCATTATGGAAACAACCATCTGTCTCTAGTTATTTGGTTTATTCCAAAGTAACTTTCTTTATATATATATATTTGTATTTATTATCTATTTATTACCGTGTACTGCCTGCATGTATGCCTGCAGGCCAGAAGAGGGCACCTGATCTCATTACAGATGGTTGTGAGCCAACATGTGGTGGCTGGGAATTAAACTCAGGGCCTCTGGAAGAACAGCCTGTGCTCTGTGCTCTTAACCTCTGAGCACAGCCCCCACCCAAAAAAAAAATAACTCTTATCAGAAAATTAGGAAGTCTTTTGCATCCTGCCCAGACACTATAACCCAAAGGATGCTTTTCTGGCTGTAGAAAGAACAGAATTTCAAGCTAAATAAACATGACACTCAATGTTTCATTTTGCTACCAACTAGTGGTACAGCCTACTTACATTGATGAGATGAAGAAAAAATGTTTTTAAAAATTTTGAAGCTGTAGCAATACTTCAGTGATAGAGCATGTTTAAAATCTGGAAGGCCTTGGGGTCAAGCAAAGCATTTCCCAAACAACAAAAGCATCAGAAACCTACTTCATTTAATTATTACCATAACAGAGCCCCAGACATTTGTAGGCCTCCAGACTTTATCACAACTGACTCCATGGTGGAAATATCATTCAGACTGTAAAACTCAGCATATAGACAGCACCACCTGCCAAAATGAAAATAAAGACCTAATTCATTGAAGTCTATAGTTCTGAAAAGTCCCTAAATATACTAACTTTACCTTTCGGCTTCTGTAATTATACTCAGAAGAATATTGAGCATGACTATGTCAGCTCAACATATGGCTTTATAAATAAAAGTTTACCCTGAGAAAGGCTCAAAGCTACACTGGAATCCTGAAGACCTAATATAGTCTTTGGGCCACCTAATTAAGGCTTTCTATTGGCTTAAACCCATGTCCAAGTGGTCTTCTCTGGAGAACACCCCACAAGAGGCAGGTTGTGATACTACACCCTTTTAATCCCAGCATTCTTGAGTGAGGCAGGTGGATCTTTAAATTCAAGGCCAGCCTTTACTGAGTAAATTCCAGGACATATGATGCTGAGGATCAAACCCAGTAGTTGGTGGGTTCTATTATGAGAGGCCCAGTTCCAGGCTCAGTGCTCACTAAGAAGTCCACACTTTGCGTATGTCTTATAACATGTTTCCTCTAAATGACATGAAAAAAATTGAGATGGTAAATCTTATGTGTGTAAACTCTAATAATACTCATTTTTTATTATGGTAAAACCATATAACATGAAATCTGCTCTTAGGTTTTGATGGTTGAGTTTTTTCTTTAATTTGGTTTGGTCTGGTCTTGGGAAATGGGTTTCTCTGACAGAAACTCCCTCTGTAGACCAGGCTAGCCTTGAACTCAGAGATCTGCCTGTCTCTGTCACCTGAGTGCTGATATTAAAGGTGTGCAACATCAACACTGGGGAGGGGGGCTACTCAATACATTTTTAAGTGTACACTGCTATACTGTTGACCTTTTTCATTTTCTATGGCAGAGATTATAGATCCATTGAGGAGAAAATCCCCATTACCACAGGCCTTGGCAAGCCTGCTCTCCCCTATGCTTCTCTAAGTGTGGTTAGCTAGGTAGCTCAGCTTGTAAGATTCACACTTCTAGGTCCTCTGTACTTATCCAGCTTTCCTTAATGCACTGTCCTCCAGGTTTGTCTATAAATCAGTAACTACTAATAAATAACCATGGGCTGGAGGGATGGCTCCGAAGTTAAGAGCACTGGCTGTTCTTCCAGAGGATCTGAGTTCAATTCCTAGTAACAACATGGTGGCTCACAACTATCTACAGTAAGATCTGGTGTCCCCTTCTGGTGTTCTGGCAGAACACTGTATACATAATACCCAACAATGAAGATCCTGTATTGTTAATACCTTTTAAAACTAATTTTTAAGTCAGCATACAAACTAATTGGTTTTTTAAAAAATAAACTAGTTTCGAGGGTTTTTTTTTTTAAAGATTTATTATGTATACAGTATACAGAAGAGGGTACCAGATGTCATCATAGATAGTTGTGAACCACCATGTGGTTGCTGGGAATTGAACTCAGGACCTCTAGAAGAACAGTCAGTGCTCTTAACCTCTGAGCCATCTTTCCAGCCCCCACTAATTGGTTTTATTATAACATTTTCATAAACACATCACAGTACTTTGTTCATGTTTACCATCACAGTAGCCTTCTTCATACCTTCTCCTGGTTCTCTTTCCTCCCTCATACAGTCCTTTCTTTGTTCATGTCCTGTTTGTGTGTGTGTTTAAATCTATATCCTACATATAAATATATGCAATTTTTATCTATTTTTCTACTCAACATTGTGATTTCTACACTCATCCACTTTCCTGAAAAATTACATAATTTCACTTTTTTTAGACTAAAATGGTATATACATTTTACATTTTTTAAGTCTATCTACAATTGCTAAATATCTGGCAAATGGAAAACCTTTCTCCTATACAGTATCACTAGATATATATACTACACTTCAAGGCAGGCTCGATGCCCAGGAGTAGCTTGCCAAACACAAGACAAACTCAGTGGTATTTTTTGTAAACTTTTTGTTTTGCTTTGCCTGGACATTTTTTTCTTCCTTGTCTTGCTTGTCTTTTGGTTGTGTTGATTTTCATTTTTGTGAAGTATTCTTTGATGCTTCAGAGTTTTGTTTTTGTTTTGTTTTTTTGAAACAGAGGGAAAAAAGCCAGGCATAGAGGACAAAACTTAAATCAGGAGGCAGAGGCAAGTGGCCCTGAGTCCAGGGACAGTATGGTCTATAGAGTGAGTTCCATGAAGGCCAAGGCTACACATAGAAACCCTGTATTGAGAAACAAGACACACACACACCAAATTAACTAAGCCAGGCATTGTGGCACACAACTCCAGTATTCTGGAGACAAGAGGCAAGCAGATCTCGGAGTTCAAGGTTGGCCTGATCTATATAATAAGGAAGTTCCAGGACAGTCAGGGCTACCTAATAAGTTTCTCTCTTGTAGATTTAAGGAAAAATATAGTTAAGTTTATAAATAGGTATATAATATGTACTCAGTAATATACAGCCCTTGATTTCTTCTCTGAAATTCACTTTTAAGACTTTTGTATGCATATTTGTTTTTCTTTTTTAAAAATATTTTTATGTGAATTGGTGTATTGCCTGCATGTATAACTATGTAAAGGTGTCAGTCAAATCTTGGAATGTTAGACAGTTGTTAGCTACCATATGGATGCTGGGAATTAAACTCAGGTCCTCCAGAAGAACAGTCAGTGCTCTTAACCGCTGAGCCATCTCTCCAGCCCTGCATGCTTGTTTTTCAAGACCTGATTTTTCTCTGTGTAGCCCTGACTGGCCTCAAACTCAAGAAATCCACCTGCCCTCTGCTCCAGAGTGCTCAGATTAAAGGCATGTACAACATTTGACTTTATTTTTAATGCCTTTCATTATATGTGTAGAGAGGGATATATGCACATGAGAGCAGGTGCCCCAGAAACCAGAGGTATTGTATCCTTCAGAGTTATAGACATTTGTGAGCCAACCAACACAGGTTCTCTGGAACAGTAAGTGCTCTAACCTGCTGAGAATCTCTCCAGTCTGACTTGCTTTCATGATCCAGTACACAATTTTAAAAGCTTGGGGAACCACAGATTGAAAACCTCTATCACATTATTCCTAGTACTAAATTTTCTCTCCTAACCTCATCGACTAGCATACAGCACAGTCATTGTAAAATACAAATTAGACATTTCTCACCATTAGCAACAGAACAATGCTAAGGAAGAAGTCTGTTTGCATCAGATGTACATAATGGTACCAATGAGGGACAGAGATGTATTCACAAGCCATTAGATTAGGAGAATATTATTCATCTTTGTTGTAGCAACTTTTAGGCCAAGCATGTTAGGTGAGTGGATGGCTGGTCCAGGTATACATTTTTTAAATATCTATTTTCCTCTGCAAATTGAATAAAAGTACATGCCAGGGCTGGAGAGATGGCTCAGTGGTTAAGAGCACCGTCTGCTCTTCCAGAGGACCCGGGTTCGATTCCCAGCACCCACATGGCAGCTAACAACTGTCTGTAGTTCCAGTTCCAGGCAAACACCAAGACAAATAAATAAAAAAATAAAATAAAATAAAGTTTTAAAAAAAAAAAAAAAAAAAAAAGTACATGCCAAGAATGTTTTACAACCAGTAGTTTTATCCCTGCACTTGAGAGGCAGAAACAGTAGTCTCTGTGAGCTGGAAGACAGTCTGGTCTACATAGTTCCAGGACAGCCAGAGCTACCTATATAAAGTGAGACTCTGCATCAAAATAAAACAAGAATACTTTATAGGGCTGTAGAGATGGCTCAGTGGTTAAAACTGCTTTCCCAAAGAACTTGAGTTTGATTTCCAGCACCATATGGAGGCCCAGCCTTCTATAACACTAGTCTCGGGTGATCTGATGTCTTCTTTGTGAGAACTGCATGCACATAGTCCAGATATACATACAGGCAATACGCACATATGCATAAAAAATTTAAAAAATATTTTATGTTGACTAACAGCAAGCAGGGGTTTGCTGCTGAGACTAATACAGAGTTTAATACCTAGAACCCATATGGCAGGGCCGTTGGTGCTGCAAGGCCTTTAATCCCAGAATTTAGGAGGCAGAGGAAGGATTTCAATGAGTTGGAGGCCAGCTTGGTCTACAAAACCAGTTTTAGGGCAGTCAAGACTGTTTCAGTTGAAAAAACACTACTACAAAGCCACTGAATCCAATTTGTGTTGCCTAATACTCTTGAGTGTGGGTCAGGCCCTGTATTTATTTTATTTAGAGAAAGTTTCTCCATGTAGGTCTGCTTGCCCTAGAATTCAAACCTAGACCAGACTCGTCTGGAACTCCCAGAGATACTTAAATGCTAGAAAGGTATGCATTACTATGATCGAAATATGCTTTTAAACTTAACCCAATGAACAGACTTTACTCATTATCTGTGAATATCTATTTGTATGAATAAGTACATGTTTGTATGTGGTTATAGCTTGGTTCCTTGACAGCTGAACTCAGGTCATGTTTACAGATCCCCGTAACTTAGCCACTTCCCCAATCCTCAAGAATTTTTTAAATGTCTCATTGCTCCAAACTGGCATTATTCTTAAAGGGCCCATCTTCATGAAACAAAATCAAATTCAGTAGTTCTCATTTGTAGATAAAACTGAACCTATCTCTAGCCTTTAGATATCCTAAAATAGCTAAAAAACAAATTTGTAGTCTATAATTCAGATTTTTATACATTGTCTCTCCAAACACGTCTTTTCACCACTTTGGAAACATTGTAGGGTGGTAGTGGCACAAGCCTTTAACCCCAGCATTCAGGGGAGAGGGAGAAAGCACCCTTCTTACTGAAAGACCTGTTTTTACCAGTGATAGACTGCTTGCCATTCTCTTAAGTAATAAGTATTAACATCTACAAGACAGCAAGCTTTAGAGCCTTGCTCAGGGAAATAGTATTCATTAAATGTTAAATTATGAGGAAAGACTGCGAAGTAAAATTTCTCACTCCAATGCTGATGTTAACCCAAAGCTGACAAAGCATAGATTTGCTTTGTTACACCAGGGGTCACCATCTGGACCTGGTGTTTCCAGGTTCTTATCATGCTACTGAAAGAACTGACAAAGCGCACACAGACTGAGAAGTGAAAAGTAAACTTTATTCAGAAGCAAAGTGACATTCCAGATCAGAAAAGCTACAACCCAGTAGTGTCCTATTACATTAGAGCCCAAGGAGCTTAGGTTCTCATTTTAGGAGATTATGGTGGAGGAACAAATTGCTAAGGGGTGTAGAGGACAGCATTAGAAAATTGGTTCTCTCCTTCCACCCTGGAAAACTGATATCAAAATCAGATTATTGGAAATGGTAGGTAGCAAGTGACTTACCAACTAGTCTATCTCACTGCTCCACAAATACAGTTATAATACAATTATATTTATGTGCCTGAGTGTTTTGCCTACACGTACCAATCGTAGACCTGGTGGCTATGCAAGCCAGAAGGTACTATATTCCCTGTCTAGAGTGGGATAGTTGAGTTGCGGCCTAGGAATCAAATCCAGACTTCTAAGAACCAGTGTCCTTAAACTTTGTCTACAGCCCTATCAAATGAAGATTAGAATGTTGAAGAATTCATTCATTCAATTATGAAGTTATGTGCCGAGTGCCTTTGGATCTGTTGGGCACTGTCACATAGACCAATAGGAAAACAATTCCCACTTCCCTTAACTTTAAATTCTAGCCAGCGAGGAGATGGGCTCAATGGTTAGGAGCAATGGTTACACTTCAAAATTTCTGGATTCAGTTCTCAGCTCCCACATGATAGCTTGAAACTATTAAATCCATTTCCAGGGAATCCAATGCCATTCTGATTTGCACGAGCACTAGGTTCAGGAACTCACACACACATACACGCAGACAAAACACTCATATGCATAGTAAAATTCTAGTTAGGGAAGTAGACAACAACACAGGTCATACAAAGCACTATTGGTGAAAGCATAATAGGAATTGGGCAGTGGCAAATATGAAAAAAAAAATCTTAAAAAAGAAAAAAAATGGGAACTGGGAAGGTTGGGCCACCGCTTGTAGTGGCACATACCAAATTCACCAGCACACAGGAGACAGGCAGTCAGAACTTTGTGAGCTGCAGACCAAATCATAACAACTTAGTGGGACCCTGTCTCTGAGATGTCTTCCATAAGTGACATCTGAAATCTAAGAAAGTCCAGTCTAAACTGAAGAACTTGCTGATACAAAGGTTAACCTTGCAAAACTTTGATTTTTTGGGGGGGAAGGTGGGAGTTTTGTTTTGTGGTAAAGTTGCTCCACCTATTATTGGCTACTTAATAACTCATGGCATTCTCACAAAAAAATTGAAACTTTTTTATGTAGACCAGGATAGCTGACAATTCTACCTGCTACTGCCTCTTTGATGCTGGGATTAAAAGATGCATAGCACCATGTCCAGTTTACTCTTTTTTTTAAAAAAAAAAAAACTTTATTTATTTGCCTTGGTGTTTGCCTGGAACTGGAACTACAGACAGTTGTTAGCTGCCATGTGGATGCTGGGAATTGAACCCGGGTCCTCTGGAAGAGCAGACGGTGTGGTGCTCTTAACCGCTGAGCCATCTCTCCAGCCCCAAGAAATCTTTTTTTTTTTTTTTTTAAAGCTTTTTACTTTATTTAATTATTTGCCTTAGTGTTTGCCTGGAAATGGAACTACAGACAGTTGTGAGCTGCCATGTGGGTGCTGGGAATTGAACCCGGGTCCTCTGGAAGAGCAGACGGTGTGGTGCTCCTAACCGCTAAGCCATCTCTCCAGCCCCCCAGTTTACTCTTTTAAGATTGAAAATTTTTAATATTTATGTATGTGCCATGGGACACAGATGAAAGTCAGGGCACAACTGAAGAGGGGGTCATTTCATTCCTTTTCCCCATGGAAATCTCAAGGATCAAACTCAAGGCTCTATTTTATGGCCATATGAACTGTCAGCTAAAATAATTCAGACTAGTTCAGAACAGTTAAGGTAAGTAAGGGAGCAGAGATTTTTACATGAGATTATAATCTAAGTGACCGGTGAATAAGGAGACTATTGTTACTGAAGAGTTCTCAAAGTCCTTATATAATCAGCAGTGATATCCTCTAGACAAAAGCAACAATGAAACAAAACAGAATATAATCAGAAAGAGGTAAGTATGGTGGACATTGAGCAAGCTAATCTTTACCCAAGATAAAATCATTAGTATTTATAAAACAATGAAGTATTACATAAGTATGCCAAGAAACCTCTACAGTTCAGAGCCATTCTTTGGTTGTAAGGCTAGGCATGAAACTTTAACTTCAGTAAGATTCCTAAAGTGGAGGGACCATGGTGGCCCATGCCCTTAGTCCTAGCATTTAGAAATCACAGGAAGGCAGCAGACCGGAGTTTTAAGGCTGGCCTAGTTCACACAAAATCACTGACAAGACAGCCACACACAGAAACCGTGACAAACCCTCAAAAAAAAAAAAAAAAAAAAAAAAAAACCAACCAAAACCCAAATCACTTACTTGGAAGCTCAAGTAGTGAGCTTTGGCCAGGGTGTGTCCAGTTTGATTACTAAGGTCTCTATCTGATCCTTAATATAACAAAATTTTTGCAGTTTCTATATAGTATGTTCTAGGATTTACACCATTGGCTTCTCCTGTCCCCTTCTAATGAATCCAAAATATTAAGTATTATTACTTTGTAATCATCATTAAAATTAAACTACATCTTGCCCTTGCTGCCTCCCAGTTATAATCATTGTGTATATTTTAAAGTCCTAAGTAAGAACACCATTCATTCAGGTTTAAAATCCTTCAAATAAAGGTACTCTAGTATTATCCAGGCTAAAAATAAGATCAGTTAACTAAATGGCCATTAAATTTACATGTGACAATTAAATGCCTTTGTATGTCACCTGGGTTTCAGAAATGTTAGGAATAGTATCTGGTAGCAGAGGTCTGTGATCTGTTAATGGACGTAAGTATAACTCTAAGTTTTAGGATAGCCAGGACCTTCTAAGATTTGGTCTCAGGGCTGGAGAGATGGCTAATATTGTTTATTTTCAAAGATGATTTGCTGGTGTTCAAATCCTGGCACCCATGTCATTGCTCACAACAATCTATAACTCCAACCCACTGGTCTAACACCCTCTTCTGACCTCTGTAGGAACCAGTCATGTATATGGTACATACACAGAATAAGAAAAAAATCCATAAACATAGATACAATGTTATTTAATTAACTTGCTTAGAAACCTATCAAGTTTGTTATCTAAAATTCGGCACACCTGGGAAGATTAAGTTATCACAATACAGGAACTAGAGAGGATGAAATACTGGAATTTATGCTCAGCTTGATGGTGTGTGCACCTTCAATCCAGGGACTAAGGAGACAAGAGGTGGGAGGGTTTCTGGAAATAACAGGTGAAAAAGGTCTACATAGCAAGTTCCTTGACAGCCAGGGACACACAGAGATCCCGCTCAGTGTATATACTGCAAAAAAGGAGGATTCAACTACAATGTTTTAAGTATAAATCCAAGAACAAGAACACACTAGATAACCTAATGCTCCTGAGACAAAGTATCACATACACTATTATTTGTGTGAGAAAATTTTATTTTACCACAAAGTTCCAATGTTAGTGTATTAAAGTCTAGCATGTAATTACCTTTAGTAAACTTATATAAAAAAATGACATTGGTCAAGATTTCTGTTCATGCACCATTTTAATTATACACAGGCTAGCAAATTTATTCTTCCTTCTGGTAGTTTCCTTAAAATCCTCCTCCATACAATCATATCCCCCAAATGATTTTGTTCTTCATTTTCTCCAAGTGCAACTGACTAAAACTTAGAGACTAAATAAATAAAGGCAGGCAGATGCATTTCTGTATCTTTTCAGAAAACAATGCTGCAAAGAAATGACTGACTTCTCTAAAATAATCAGCGTTTCCATTGTATTAAACACTTTTCACTTTAGCCCATTATGCTTTGGTACTAACTCTAAGAAGTTGTCCTCTAATCCACCTATATGCCCTCCAAGAATCGCCACACTGAGATAATTCTTACAATGTAACCTGGGGGAGGGAAGTCCCCATTTCCCACCAAATTCTATCACTGGCCCCTAAATTTTAAAGCACTGGCTCTGGAGTGTGCTCAGTAGAAGTTTGCTCAGCAGTTAAAGAGACACCAAGTTCAGTTCCCAAGACCCATAATGGTGGGTTACAATAGCCTGAAGCTCCAGTTCTATGAATCAGACATTCCTCTTTTAGCTTCAAGAGAAAACTGCATGTGATGCACCAGACACATAAATAATAATTATGCACCAGAAATTACACAGTGGTTCTCTCTCCTTTTGCCACCATATTGTGCTTTTTTTAAAAAAATAGAAATTAAAAACTCAAGTTTTAAAGTGAACTCCAAGTGAGTATTGGGTTGTTAGAATACATCTAAGCAAGTTGTCTTAGGTAATTTCAATAATCATGTTTTGATACCTCAAGAAAAAAGTTCTAAATGTAAAATTCTATCACTTAAATCAGCATTCGAAAAATAAAATTACCAACCCAAAGGAAAAAAAAAAACCAAAAGCAAAAACAAAAACCAGACAAGTGAGTAAGGTACATTTAAGTTTAATCATTTTAAGTACACACATTTGGAGAAAACATTAAATATACATATAAAGTTCCTAGGATTCAGGAATTTCTGTTTCCTAATTGTCTTGGAGTACCACTACATGCATTTGAAGTTACATACTTACCAACTGTCAGTCTGCTTATCTGTGCTAGAAAAGGACAGAGTTCCTTAGAAATATATTTCACTTTAAATCTTAAAGACATAAATTGAAACTCAATTTTGAGAGCTCATCTAGAATACATTACCATACACACTCAGATTATGAGTTTGATTTTAGAAAACTGATAGTATTAACTTTATTAATTCACAAAGGTCATAGCAGAAATGGAATGCCTATAAATATACTGACAGTATTCTATAAATGTCACTAAAAGCAAGAGGAGGAAAAAGTCCTATGCCACAGGCTAATGACTAAAAACACTAATAAGCATATTTGTGGGCTAATTTTAACCCGTTTTCCATGAAATGACTTAATCTGTTCAAGAACAGGATACAATTCTATTATTTCATTCACCTATACAGGGAGAAACTCAAAAAATGTTTTATGTAAACTTAAAGAAAACAAAAACCAAACAAAAAAAGGAAGGGGTAATCTTTGGTTTTTAAAAAAGGTGTATTTCTTAATTATGTGTATATGCACATGAAGACCTATATCCAAGATCCTCAGGGACCTAGTTGTTTGTGAGTCACTTGAAATGGATAATGAAAACCGACTACAAAGCATAACATGTTTTTTCTGTTCTTTTTTTTCTACATAGCCCTGTATATTCTTGAACTTACTTGCTGTCCTGCAACTCCCACAGAGATCTACTTACTTGCCTCTTCCTTTAGGAATAAAGGCTTGCACCACCACACCCGTTTATGACATGGTCTTAAAACTGTTGAGCCATCTCACTAATTTTAAATAAGACTATTATTTCACCAAAGGAAATATGGTCCTTTAGGAAAATGAGGGGTGAGTAACCCAAATAGGAAAAACAAAAGGAAATGTCTAGCAGTAACGATTAAAGGATCTGACCCAGGCTGTGACAGTTCTGACTGCTCACCTCTTTGAGCTCTCTCTCATTTCAGCTAGACTTAAAAAAATAAAACCATGATAGGAAAATTATAAAGCAGTACTCACCAGAAAGGCAGCTCTAAAGGGATAAGGAAAACCATTTCCACTGTATCTACGCCATTCTTAGATTAAACTGTGAAAGGCAATCAAACTTAAGCCCTCAGGCAATTTTATAATCAAAAAACAAAATGGGAAAAAATTCACAATATATTCTTATTACTGGCTGCTAGATGTCGATCTTTAAAACTGTAAACAAACCATATTGCTCCCAAATATAATACTAATGACCCAATCGAAAAATATCTAATCACCATCCAACTTCCTTTTACTGCTTTCACTGGTTGAGATTAGAAGTCTATGACTTCATCATCAAACTCAAAGGATTGCCTAAGAATCTGACTTTTAAGAGAATAAATATACAGCACATCCTGGCCTTAGAATTTCGTCACTTCTACTTTTGCCTGCAGAATTTTGGGACTGTGCAGGGTTCTGGGTGAGCAATGAGCTTCCATGTCAGTGATGAAGCCAGTGGCATGCTAATGTAATCTACAGCTTACAAATTATGTACAAGTATTGCTACATTTAAAGCAATGTAAGTAAACCTCCCTAACATAATTAACTACACATACTATTTTTTAATCTGCTAGAGTTTAGGAAATCTGTCTTTTAAGTTGATTGACACTGTAGAAGGAAAAGGGTGACTAAACAATATCATGAAGTAGCTTAATCAAAGACCCTGAACATGAACCAAAGTATTTCCCCTCTCCCTTTATCTAAAAGGCACCTTCAAGAACCACCAGATAAATTATGCCTTTATTACAACTAAGGTCAGCAAACCTAGAGCTACTCACTCTGGTCGTGAGAATGTCCAATAGATCTATTATTTATACTCACATTTAAGAAACTGCACAGCAGCTTTCCTCCTTATGTGCATTAAATGGGTATGGGGGGGTAAAAAAAAAAAAAAGGAACATCAGGTACTTACAGATTAAACTAACCTGTACTGGCAGGGCTGTGGGATTTTTCTTCTCTACCAGTAAGTAGCAAATGCTGAAATTCTGCTGCTAGTTAACAAAAACACAAATTGTATTAAACTGAGGAGTTCAACCCATAATTTAAAAAAGTCAATGTGCATTTAATTTCCTCAGAGCCTGATAGCAGTACATTTTAAGTTGGCCTAATCTAACAAAATTTACTTTACATTGGCTACTAAAATTGAGCAATGAGCCAAACACTGAAGTTATCTCCTGAAAATGCTTTAATGTTCAATTAATAATTCAATGTGTGAAGTGTGCTGGAAGCTTTGGCTGCCCTAAAAAGGGCCATATATATTTAAATGTTATAATCTTTAAATTCCAATTAGTATGTAGATAAATCTTACAGGCAATTTTACCTAATTTTAAATCCTCATAAAATTCTATTTTTTTTAAATCTCCAACTTTTAAAAGAGTGGCTATAAATCTTGCTACATCTCCATGTATATTAATCAACTAGCAAGTAAAGGGGAATTAACTCTAAATAGATTGCCTGTTTCTGATTATAATTGTTACAAACTGGAATTACTCCTCTCTTGGTAATTTGGGCCATTAAACCCTGGAAAAGACAGTAGAAAAGGTATTTTCACATGGGATTAGGAGTATGTTTCAATGTCAATAACCTTTTTGTTCAAAATAAAAGGGTAAAACCTCATAGGAACAAAAGTAAGCAGAAATAGTTATTTCCATAATATTTAAAGTTCTTAAACCTAAACCCACCATACAATAGTTTCTTTCCCATAATCAGTATCAGTTAATGAATATCATATTGGGGAATCAGGTCTTCATTCTTCTTTTTCTTTTTGGTGCTGGGGATTGAATTCAGAGCTTCATGCATATTTAATATGCACTCCGCCACTGGGCTACCTCCAGCTTCATTCTTCATTTGTATTCAAGTAGAAAAATCAACAAATTTCATTCAATCCCTCAATCTGAAGACAGATTTTTTTTCAATATAATAGCCCAAGGGAAAACACAGCGCACACACCAGGTTCCCAGATACTGTAACAATGTCAAGGGGCTTAGAAAATGCCAAACAGTAAGTTAAAAGCTGCCCTATAACCTTACAAATCATAGCAACATTTAAAATAATGGCTGGACTCCAATTTATCCTTTTAGGCAATGTACACAATGACAACACACACAAAAAAACATTATTAATCAGGCTCAAGATCCTAATCAAAGGTCAGGCCCACTGAGCCAATTTTAGTTACACAATAATATTCAATATACTTAAATGAAAATAGTTGAAATTGGCTTTAATGTACACTACATTTTAGGCTATGGACCTCTACTTCAATAGTCTAAATTTTCTTACTAAAAAGTATTTTCCCCTGGGAAAAAAAAAGTGTAGTTTAGGGAAAACCTGAATCATTTAAACTAATTTAATTTTTGTAATATTCTCCTTAACTGGAGGTGAAGGTATCTTTTGAATAGCAAATATTAAAGAATGCACAGCATTTAAAATAAAAAAATTAGTGCTCACTGAATTTTTTAGCTTACTAAATTTAAAAAGTAAATTTCTAGGATGCCATCTCATTATGTAGAACTGGATGGTCTGAACACAGACCAGGCTAACACTTATTATTAGAATTAGAGATGTACACCCAGCATTACTCTTACTCTGGCTGGCCTTCAACTTTCAAGTATACCCATCTCATCCTTCAGAATGCTGGAATTATACATATGTGCCACCACACCTGGCCTTAAAATAAAAATTTAAAAGTTCTTCATTTCTGTAACACTAAAAGAAAGAAGCAATCAAAACGCTAAAGTTCAACACAAGAAAAATCATTTGGAATAGCTGGACTTTAGGTTTTTGGCAGTTTAAAGCCATTCTTCCTCTATTTCCTATGAATGTATCTGAATAATATAATAATGGTATATGGAGAGTGTCTAAGAGCTTAAGATATTGAGTTTGAAAATTCAGTTTTGTGCTAATTAAAGCATGACTCTATACACTACATTGTTAAAGTGTTTATTTTACAAAGAATTATCACAGAGAAAAATTAATTACAATAAAAACAAGATTATTAAAATGTCTTCAAAAAAAATTAAGAAAGGTTAAAAAAGAAGATACCCTCAATTTTATTCATCAGGAAGCTATACTGAAAACAGGGGACTATTTTATTCAATAAATCTTACTCATATACTCCATAACCAATCACTTCACTCAATCTCCTTTTGGAGGAACTTTCCATAAGTGACAAGAAAATTAGTTTCACTTTTGAATATACAACTTTAGTATTACATAGGTAAATAGTATAATACTTATCTAATTTATTAAAAAATTTAGGGTACATACTTATTAAGTTCTAACACAAATGCCCTGCAAATCCCACACTCTATAGCTAACTCAAACTATAGCTGACTAAAATAAAGTTAGTATTATTCATCACATTTTAACCAGTGGGCTTAAAAAAGACCTAAAGCCTACATAATTCTCAATTGTTTCTCTGGATTGCTGAACTACATACAGAGGGATACCAGAGGGCATATCAACACCTCAACTCCATCCTGTCAGGGTCTATACTCACACTCACAGCAACCCTTCCTATCTCAAATTTCCAACTGTTGGGAATATAGGCATGAACCAAGTTCAAAGAATATTAATTAGTTATCTTATTAAATCTCTTTACCAACTCTATTATTCAAGTAAGTAACATTTTAATTGTAACTTAGAATTTGGTCAGGTAATTTCTATGTTTCAATATATTGGAGAAAGGTGGACACAAGATAATATATATCTCTAATTACAGTTGTTAAATAGTAGTGGAAATGAAAGCCAGGGTCTTGAAAATATCAGATTAGCACCCTCTGACTGAATCATACTGACAACCCTCTAATAAATCTAAGTCTATAATAAACCATAAGTTATAAAACATTTTCAGTGGAACATTGTCATAGAAATACCAAGTCTTAAGAGTAATAAAATCTAGCCAGGTGTGGTGGTGCAAGCCTTTAATCCCAGCAAGCGGAGGTAGAGGACGGTAAGCCTGGTAAACAGCAGAGTTATATACACAGCCAGGGCTACACAGAGAAACCATGTTATCCCTCCTCCACCCAAAATGACCACAAAACCAAAATCTGCTTCTAGTCTAAAGTAAGGAATAAACAAGTTAAAAGTTACATTCTGTCATTCCCCCATCGCCAACATACATGTTTGGAACACCATAATCAAAGCAAATTCTAATTGAAAACAAATGTGAATCCTACTAGTGTGTGACTATTACATAAGCACTGTTGAGTAAAAGTTGAACATAACTTCCAAAAAATCATTCCAAAACCAGTTTAATACTTATCATATAACTCAATTTCAATTTGGCTGCCTGAAAAATCAGTTTTCTATCCATTGAGACATGTAATACCCAAACTCTTCTATAAAGCACACCTGTAGTCTACACCCATACACACTACACAAGCACAGACAAATCACCTTCCCATTCATTACAGGGCTCTACATTAACATTTGCTCTAGTGTGGTGAGATTTGAGAAAAGATCATAAGCATTTCCAGATGAGCTTACCACCCTAATGTTCAATATAAACTTGGGAATTATAACAAACAACAGTATCCTGTGGCATTTCAAATTAAGCTTATCCTTGAAGTTAAATTTAAGTATGAACAGAAAACAATCAGTATTATTTTCCTAAATGGCAAAGTAAAAATTTAACCGAAACATTTCATGTCTCCAAATGTAAAATGATCAATTTATTAAGGTTCATAAAGCTTTAGATATTATGTAATAAAACAATATTTATGTTTATTAACACCACAGTCAAACGTGAATATTAATATAGAGCCTTCTCTGCCAAAGGAATATAAAAATCCTAAGTTTAATTAAATTTAGGGGCCTTCACCAAACTTGCTGCAAGTTTGGGGACATAAATATCCAACAGCCATAAAGCTGTGAAAGCCCCTGTAAGTAATAAAATAAATCCCACTTGCCTCAGACTGAACAGGGCAACACTGAGACTCAGCCTCAGCCTGTCCTATGGCAGGGCTATAGGAAGAAGAAAATTTTAATTTTAGAAAAACATCACCCAATTAATTAAAAAGACATGCATCAAAATGTTTAAGTCCCAATGATCAAGCAAACAACAGAAAAAGTAGCTTTTTGTCTACAATTGCATTCTGAGCCCAAACTTATTTCTTGGAAATTTCCATTAAGTAATTCATTAAACTGAGTTTAAGTTCAATATGTAAACTGATCAGTAAAATAGGTATTTCCCCTCCCCCCTAACAAATGGCATGAGATTACAACAGTAAGGAGTCAAATAAATGGTAACTCCAGCAGTCACTGAAAACTGGGCCCTCATCCGTTGGTCTTTTTTCACTATCAGTGGTAAAAAGGAATAGAAACTAGTGCCAGACAGTTTTTCAGTTTTTGGTTTTCTGGTAGCTGATCCAGAAGAGATGAAAGATACAGCCGTAGCTGACAGGTGCATTGATCTTACAGCTGCCTTAAATGTTCTAACAAGTGCTCACAGGAATACCAATTAACTCAAGACAGCCTTGTCAGGAGGGCTGAAATTCTCTTTACTGGCATTATTTACTTAAAGTGTAACTGTTTCAAATTTGTTACACTCTTGATTTAACAGGCACTTTGGACCCCAGAAGCAATTAGATGAAAAGTATTTTCTAGAAGCTTAATTAAACTTGATGCATGCAAAAATTATACTTTCAACAACATACTACATGAATACTACTCCAGAGCCATACAGTTATAAAACATAGGAGAGTTTATGTGCAATTAAATGTCATGAACCACATTAGTATTCTTTTATTTATTAATTTGTAAACTTGAGAGAATAAACTCTGCTATAGTTTTTGTTTGAACAAAATGCAAGTGTAAAAATTTGTGTAATTTTGGAAGTTCTATAAATACTTCTGTTTCATGATAATCCAATTCATTAAATTCTGAGTTGTTTTAGAAGAAAGCATTTTTTAAAAATTTAATCTAAAGTTAACCTTGTCATCTTTTTTAAAACCATAATATTTTCAAAACATGGTTTTCTTTGGCAGTATAAAATATGTGTTGCCAGACCTAAGAAATAGATTCCAAAACATTAGACAAGTATTCAGGTGAAGGGATATGTAACTTAGCTGCTGGCAGAATAATGTACTTCTGGTCATATATGGATATTTCGTTACAAACTGAAACTTTCTATACCTCAATATTAAATACAGCAGAGGAGGCATAAATCAGTACAGAATAAAGAATGAAAATGACATTTAACTTTCAATTATTTGTCACATTTCATTGAATAGAATGACTTTTAACCTGTTGACTTTCCTCTGTAATAAGTCTAATATTTTCCAATATTTCAATATTTCCTACAACATTAAAACCATTTTTGGTATTGTCACATATATCTAATACACTCATCACAGAAATTATTAGACTGTTAGCATTTTCTCAGAAGTTTTAATTTCATATTCATGATAAATCAAATCAACTTGTATTCATTATATTAGTAATTACTCTGTATAGATCAAGTAATAAACCCACGGGGGGGGATGGAAAAAACAAAATTATTAACAGCTACTATCATCTATCATGAGACAACACAAATTCCCCAATAGCAGTCACCCCTAAAGTAAAATTACCTACAGGAACACAGCAACATTGCATATTTCCAAAGACCAGGATTAACTACCTGGCTTTAGCAACAGAGGGTACCTATCCAAGTAACATTACTTCCAAGGAGCACACTAACATTTGCTAACAATCTCTCAACAATCCACAGAATCATAATAGAGGCACAGTTAAAGTTAACATATACTTTTAACACATGAAGCATGCACCTAAACTTCTAGAAGTTTGCACCTGGAAAGCTTCTGAGGTCCATAAAATAATCAACTGGATTAACCAAAGAAAATAAATGGGACTGGCTGGCACTAGGCTCTAAACAACCTTAGCAAGAAGTTTTGAAGTTTACATTTTAAATTTGTGACACCTGATACCAAAAGATATGTAACAATGACATAAACTGTGTGTCCATTATGCAATGATTCATGAGTCTTAAGAGTTTCTGTCAATGAAAACTTTAACAAGAGCAATTCTATATATACTGCTAAAACATGCAGCTAAGAAAAAAAATCTACAACTTAAAGAATCGAATCATGTATCAAAACTGTATTGGTAACTGAATTTTATTATGTGGACATCTACTGTGGCATGCAGCTGTACAAACCTTTCAGTCAGTGGTCCACAGCTGGGTTATCAATAAAAAGGCATAAATTTTTCTTTCATTTTATTACAATGAAGTTTAACAGTACAGAAAAGTCACATGACCTCAGTGGGTCAGATTTTTAAACCCTGAAACATGAGGAATTCTCTAGATACATTAAATATTGTTACACATTCAGACTTCCAATGTACAAGTACTTGGAAACAGTTACAGCCCTCACCAAGCTAGGTTGGGGACATAAAGTCCAAC
>PVIH01019606.1:0-34863 GCA_004025045.1 Sigmodon hispidus | reverse complement strand
ACCTCTCTTCTATGGAAACAATGAGTTTCTGGAGTGTCTTAATACGTTCATCCATGCCAGACATCTTAGCCTCATGCTCTCTATGTTGAGATGCCTTAAAATAGCTAAGTATGAAGTACATTATCATACAAAAAAGTAAAAGGACTCCTGGGTGGAGATAACCTCCAAATGCGTAATCCTGGAAATAATCCTCTATCACCATTGTGACAAAGTGAGAAAAATTCTGAACATTTATCTGGTAAGACATTGTAGAAAGGAAAAAAAATATGTAGAAAAAAAAAGGAAGAAAAAAATATACTCAGATGTAATGAGAACTTACGGCCAGCAGATGTCGCTGTCGTGATCAGCAGCAGCAACAATGTTGCGGGAAACGAGGTGGCGATTCGGCTGGGAGGGTCTTTCTCAGATCTTTCAACAAATCCTACCAGGCATGCTCCACTAGAACGGGTCAATCCGTCTCTCAGGAGGTCTGCCGCGGGCAGATTCGTTCCTGGTTGTTTACAGGAGGCTCGTGCACAGCTGGTAACCAAAGTCGTTTAGACCAGCTCCATGGGCGAGTGAGGAACCCGGCGGGTTTATAGAATTAGCCCCGCGTTCAGGCGCCAATTATTGCGGTAAAAACCCGCCCTGAGATATGTTTTTAAACAGGGTTTATTTGGAGAAAATAGCTTACAAAACAGAGCCGGTTTTAGGAGAAGATGACAGGATGAGGTTGCAGCGCGCCGGAGCCTTTCTAAGGAAGATTCTTCATCCCCACGCCGTACGTCCGAACTCCCGGGCAGCTGGAGCGAACTGCGCACTCGGTTGGGGAACTCTCGTGAGAGAATGACAACTTCCTGTCCTGGTCCCCTCCCTCGAAGGTCTACTTCCGGAATCCTTTTCAGTTAACCACGCCCAACTTGTCTCTAGTCCTATGACGCGATCGTTCACATATACAGTTTCTGATTTCCCGCTACACACTACTGATATTTATGTGACAAGAACTTTGGCAGATGACCTAATTTGAACATACAGCCTCCATGCTGAGTGTACAAATAGGTTCTATGTGCTAGAAATTGTTTTAATATCTGAAAACAAGTTTATAAGTATGTGATCAAGGTTCCAAAGACAGCTTATCTTGCCAGACATAGATCTTAAATCTAAGTTCAGTACATAATTTTGAGAACAATTTTTTTTTTTTTTTAAGATTTAGAGTGAAATACTTGTGCAGTGTAAGCTTACAACAAGTAACTAGAAACAAAGTTTTTCTACTCGGATATTACCTGGGTAGCCCTCATATTTCAGAGATCTTCAGAATATGGCATTTAAAATGTTTATTTCTCAGACAGAAACTTCCAGATCCTAACAGTGACTCAAGGTCTCCATAGAAGATTATGAGACACCAGGATCTTCGTCTGGATTGAAGCAGTGCTAACCTGGGCAAGATGCCATAGCACAACGCCTGCCTGCTGCCATGAACCTGGCCTAGATCTCAGGACATTAGAGAATTGATTGAACCCTTTTGCCTAGACAAAGTAAGGTCAGTCTTCTCCCATATGTCCCTCTACTGTGGAGAAAAATCTCCCACCCTAAAGGCCTGGCAGCTGAAGATTGATGCTGTTTGGATACTTCTGCCACCAGCTAGGTGGAGACCTGGGTATGGCTAACTGGGTATGGATTGGTCTCTGTTGTTTTTAGTAGATTCAGAAGCTGCTCATTCTGCACTTAGGTATAATTTATCCTTCTCAGATCTCTGCAAATATTGATGGCTGGGCTAGTTATAATTTTGCTAGCTTGGTAGAATTAGACAATCAGATCCTTCTCCAAGGTGATAGCTAGTTTTCAAGCTCATTTTATAAAGCCTGATTGAAAATAGTAAAGTAACTAAATTTCTTACGTCTTTTTGCAATTTGTATGAGGTTAAGAGATTCATAGAATTTGGATCCACCTCACAGAGGCCAAAAAGATTCCAGATAAGTACAGCCTAAGTTTTTCCCACCTGTCTGTCCCTAAGGATGATACTTTTCTCTTCTGGTTTGGGGACTCCTGCCCTTCCCAAATTACTAAGACTGGGCCCAAGATTTAAATTCTAACTTTTGTTCTCAGTTTTAACATATCTCAACAGATTTCCACTTGACTAGGAGCTCTGGACTTGCTGGAAGCCTGTGAATCAGTTCTACGGATTTGGGCTGTTTCCTGTCTCTCGGCTACTGGATCAGACAGCTACATGCTCCTGACAGAAGTCCTGGAGCTTAGTTCCTTTACTGGCTTTTCAACCTTTTGGGGCCCTAAGAACAATGTCCCAATGTCAACTTGAAGCAGTAAAGAGAATCTACTACACCCTTGTACACGCCCAAACCCCTAAAAGGTTGAAATGTTAAATTAAAAGGAAACCTGGCATAGGAGACAAATCTTTTTGTGAAGGCCAAAGGTCCCTACAGCCTAGAGTTGGCTTTGAAAGTCAGGTCCCATTTGCTCTTTTTTGACCTTGCAGATAAGTTTGGGCCTGCAGGGGTGTGGCACAAGACCATCTTCTAGAGCATATTGCCAGAGTCTCATGATTGAGACAGTACCCAAAGAGAAAATGGGGGAATGAAGGACCCTGGGTTCCAGGTATTCAGTTCAGGTATTCAGCAGAGCACCCCCCAATGAGAACAAGGAACAAAAAAGTCTAAAAGTCTGTCCCAGGAAACAGAGTGACCCAGCCCAGATAGCCGTAATCAACTCAGATAGGACATAATGGTCTGGTCGAACCTGTGATTAAAATACCAGAAGTTCCAAGCAGAATAGTGGTGACCAACACCCAGTTGTAAAAGCCCCCTGACCAGCTGGTCTTAAGGCAACCCCATGACCACTGTGACCAACCTTACGATGTGTTGCCCCTGTTGCTATGGTGATTTTATGATCTTAGCCTTTAAAAGAGATATGTGATTGCCCCTCGCTGGCTACTCTCTTGCTTCCCGAGGCAGGGAGGTGTGAAGGCCAGCCCCCCTTCCAGGACAGAAAACATAGCGACCACTAATGGGTCTCTCTTCCTTGTACCAGCACCCATTCTCCATTGGGCATGTAACACCGGGCTTACCCCATGTGTCTCAGTTGCTAGCTTTAATCAGTCTAGAGATTTCTGTGTCCTTGTCCAAATTTACCCCAGGTTAGTCTACTATGCTGCTGAAGAATTCGAGGAGCATTTCATAGGCAGAACTCATTTCCCCAGGGAACTTATCAGTCTGACTCTAGCTGTACTATTAGGAGCAAGAATCCTAGCAGGGGTGGGGATGGGGACTGTGGCCTTAATTGAAGGACCTAGGCAGCTAGGAGTACTGGAGGCAGCAATACAACAGGATCTTCGGGCTTATTGTTCTTGAAAGAAGGAGGTCTATGTGCCGTTGTTTCTACATGGACCATATGGGTGTAGTTAGAGAATCAATGACAAAGCTTAGGGAAAGGTTAGATGTCAGGGAAAGAGCTTGCGAAGCCCCAAAGCTGGTTTGAGGGTTGGTACAATCGATCCCCGTGGCTGACCACGTTATTGTCAGCACTCACCGGACCACTCATTGTGCTAATTCTTGATTGGGTCATGTGTCCTCAACCAAATCTCAGCTTTTGTAAGATCTCAGGTGAATGGAGTTAAGATGATGGTCCTGAGACAACTGTACCAGCCGATATCTAACGACGACCTTTAGGATTAAAGGTCGGCACAAGAAAGAGGAGGGAATGAAAGGCCATTGTAAGATAAACAAAGGAGACTTCCCCTCCCCACCAGCTCTGCTAATTGTAGAAAAATGTTGCACCCTGCTCCTACGCCCTATAGCAGGAAGTTAGCTCGCCGTGCTTACGTGCTTAAAATACCTGATGCCTAAGGTAACTCGGAATTCGTTTACCCACCCGGATTCCAAGAAAAACCAAAAAGACATCTGGCTTGACCAGATGACTTCACCCTGGAAGACCCCTGCTCCCCAGCCCTGGTAGAACTGCCCTAGAAAAGGCCTGCAAGCCTTAGACTCGAAGTCACTAGCCTCATCTCCTGCTGGTGACCCGCGAGCTCGTGCTTAATAAAGCTTCTGTGTGACCCGATATCAGAGTAAAGCTCTCTGTTTTGGGGTGCCGACTCTAACACTTGCTTTTCCTACACACTCTGTGTCTTTGTGCCTGTAGCTTGAGCTCAGGATCTAGGGCTTCTAAAACATCAGAGCAGAGATATTTAGGAAGCTGAATGTTTATAGTCACCCTGTGTTTAGGAATTTGACAAGGAGTGATGAGCTGAGCCATGGAGAAGCTGGTTCTTTTGGTTGCCACAGAAACCATATTGAGCTGGATTTAGCATTAAATTACAGGGTATACACAGAGTTAGAGTTAAACAATTGTCTACCCAGCCTTGCTTTCTTTTCTTTTCAAACTGAACCCTCTCAGAAAGTGGCAGCAATACCCAGGAAGCTGAATGGGAGCAGCAAAACATGCAGCTACAAAAGGTGTGGGCTGTGAGGGTTGTGGAGACTTTGAAAATACCAAGGCCTCAGATTTCCACTGGCGCCTGTATTATTGCCCAAGAATCTTTCTCCTAGACTCTAGGATCTGCCATGGAAGGAGTATATCAGGGAAGAGAGAGGAGAACCGAACAGAATTTAGAGCTGTTGTTTTCAGACATTTGCTAGTAGGTGGCATAACTATAGGGTCCTTGAGAGTATGGTTTGTTCAAGTTGAGGTGTGCTATACTTTGTGAAACCCATATACCAAATTTTGAAGGCAGCATGATAAGAAAGAATGTAAGATATCTCATAAAATATGTATTACATTAAGTTGACAATATTTTGGATATATTATATAAGATGAAATTAAAATTATTCTGTTTTACTGATGATAATGTTGTTTTGTAGAGAATTTAAAATCCTCTGTGTGGCTTACACCATATTTTTATTTCTATTCTGGTTCTGAGACTATTCTAAGGACAGATTATTTTTCATTAACTGGAGAAGTTGTGCAGCCTTGAGGTCTTTGATGTTTTTTATTTGCAAGATGGAGATGTTAATATCCTTTTGAGAATCCTCAACAATTATGACAAACATTGAATGCTACAGTATGCTCTTCAGGGCCCTCTGTAGATTTTTCTTTTAAGGCCAAGGTACTCATTTCTTCAGTTGCCACAGTTTAATGTAAAGCTGGGTCACTTTTCAGGAACTGCCTGTAAGTAAAGGTAGACCCTATCCTGAGCTGGGTTCTTTGAGATGAATCTGTAAGATACAAGTGACTCATTGGGTGTTGGGAGCCAAAGTCTAACTTAGCCGTATTTTATAAGTTAGCTCCTATAGCTAGCCAGCAGTCTTTACCCCAGATAGTCATTTGCCAGAAGGCTATATTCCCTATTGTCTTTAGCTTAACCATGACTCCTGATAGTCTGGCTTGATTCTCTCAGCTCAGCAGGTGACATCCTCCAGCCTTCTCCTGTAGCTCTCTCAACTCAGCAGGTGACATCCTCTAGACTCTCAACAGATAAAAGATAGATTTCCATATTAATCATACCCTGTCTGCTACTCTCCCTCAAAGGCTTGCTACATTCTTTTGTATTTCCCACCCCCCTTTTCTCCCAGCTACCTGCATGTCAGAGATTCTGTATAAATATTGCATTTAACAATAAAGCAAAAGGAGAACTTGAACAGAGAGATTTGTTTTGTCCTTCAGTTCTTTGTGTTCCTGCATTCCATTTGTTTCATTCCTAGATTTAGGTCCACGCTGAAGACTCTGCTGGCTGGGGCAATTGGGTATTGTTAGTGTGTGCCTCCTGGGTGTGGCTGTGCACCCTTACCTGCAGAGGCACTTTGACAGGGCACGTCATGGTTGGGATGTGTCTACATGGTCACTCTTTAAACAGCCACAACCATGAGGCAGACACTCTTTTTATGCTCTCTCTCTCTCTCTCTCTCTCTCTCTCTCTCTCTTCCCTTCCCCCACTCATTCCTCCAATAAACTCAACATGGCTTCCTGGCAGCATGTCCATCCTTCCATGTGCAAATACTAACAGGTATGATTCACAACATGGCCAGAGATTACAAAAAACCTACATGAGCAAGTGGCCCAGTTCCCTCAAATCACCATGTTTTATCTCCATTAGGAGACACTATACCTTTTGACACATACTGCCTTATGAAGATCTTATAGAAAAATAAAATGTCATGTTCACATTACAGCTAGGGTGGTGTGTTAGGTCCTTTTCCATTGCTATAACAAAATACACTAGGTTGGAGACTTGGTATAGAGGAGAGGTTTTTGGCTCATAGTTTTGGAGCATGAAGGGTCAAACAGTATTGCAAGGGCTCCCTAGCTATATTACTTTGTGGTAGATGGCATAATGTGGCAAAAGCATGTGTGAGCAGGAGAAATCATGGTAAGCCAGGAAGCCAGAGAGCGATAAAGGCCAGTCTTTCTCTGTTCTTCTTAGAACTAATTGAGGTTCCAAGAAAACTATATTAATCTCTTTCAAGGTCAGTACCTCTAATTAATTAATTAATTATCTTATATTAGGCTCCACCTCTCAACATCATCACAGTGTTGACAAAACTGGACCCATTAGGGACAGTCAACTCACAGAAAACCCTAGCAGCTGACTTTGCATGTAGATGCAAGCTTGCAAATAACCTGTTATGACTGAATCAATACTCTATATAGGTAATGTGTAGTGACTAAGCAGTCATTCATTCTGTAGGGTAAGGTAAGTGGGGAGTATAAGAAGTTGGTCAGGGGCCTGGTAAGAGAAAGGGGTTCAAGAAGGGCACGCAGAGGAGCCTATTGGAGAGAATATAAACTGTTAACATCTTTGTATTGCAAAGTAAGTATACCACCTGAAGGTAGCCACTTTGGAAGAAACATTGGGCAGCCCACCAGAATAATACTATCTAGTATCTTTCTTCTGTCACCTAGTATGTGACAATGGACATAGAACTTATAGTAGCAATAGCCATGGTGGTAGGAATTCATGACATGTGCTGTAAATAAACAACCACTGTAGGACATTGTGCTCTCAAGAGGTAGGAATCATAGATCCAAGAGAGTACACACAGGATGTGTTTATTCTCCAGGACTCCTCCCTATGCAGTATGTGACCTCACTGTAGGCTGATGTAAACTCCAAGAGTCCAGAAGAACAGGCTCTCAGATGAGAACTTTTATCAGTACAAGATAAAAGCTCATTATACTCTAAGCTGCTATCTCCTTCCCCTCCAGCTCTTTGTACTAAAACATCAATAATAGAGGAAAGGACCCATCATGCTGACAGGTGTCAAAGACCCCATAAGAGGAGAAGATGGTGCTGCTATCACATAAAGGAACAGGAAAGAATGTGGTGACTCTTGATAGTACCCAGCTGAAAGCAAGTGGGGACAAGAACAGCAGCCATGATGAGGAACATGTGCACTTAGGGGCTCAGTCTCTTCAATGATGAAGGTTTATGTACCCTCACTTGGTGCTTAGACTATCAGAAATGCTCTGGAAGGAAGAAAAGAATTTAACCTGGGTAGTAGAGGAGTCTCTACTATCTAGAAAAGAATCAGCTGATACCTCAATGTCAGATGTGGTAATGAGTTTGTTCTGCCCCCAATAGGCCCAAAGTTTCCCCATCTGAATAAAGCAGCCAGAGAAATAACAGAGAAAAGACAAATCACACTATGAGGCTAGGGATATAGATGATGTACTATGTGGATTTTGAATATTATTCAGATTTCTCATGCAAAACTAAAGCACTGGTTCCCTAGATGCTGGGAGCATTAGATACCAATGGCATAGCCGAGAACCTCTTTGATTTTCTCTCATCTGAAGGAGCTTGAGATTCTAGCTTTCTTCAAAGGGAAACCTATATGCAATGATTGACTGATATGGAATATCATTTGTCTGCTCATGTGCCTAGATTCAGGACAGCATCACATCCACCTCCTGAGTGTCCTGGAAACTTCATTCCTTTCCCCTAGTCTTGCTCCTGTCACTCCTTTCATCAGTTTTGAGAGGCTGCCCTATATACTCCCTGCAGTCTAATCTGTTTTAGAATGCATTTCCTGGACTACCCCACCTGAGAGTTATATTGGCAGCATGATGTAAGGCAGTGTTGTATTCAGCTATGGAAGCTCTGAGTTCTAGCCAATATCCTAGCACTTTACAGGTGATCAGGCTAGCCCAAGTTATCTATGTGTAAAATGGAGATAGTGGGGAAAGGGTTTGAATTGGATCATTTACAGTCCCTTCTAGTTGCAACTTTTCACTAGTTGGAGAAGGGGCAAATTTTCATGAATATATAGGAATCCCAGGATCATTTGGGTCTTCTGTGATCACACACACACACACACACACACACACACACACACACACTCAAGAGTTGGGAAGTTGAGTGGTTTTTCTGTTGGTTGTCCCATTAGAGTGAGAACTGGTACACATGCTTTCCTAGCTTGACTCTTGCTCTGAATGGAGGAGGTGTAGGCACCGACTGGAGTTGTCGTAGTCTCTTTGTAGCGGGTAGTGGGTAACACAGAGACTCATGATTGATTATGAATGCTCAGTCATATATGGGACATCTGTATCAAACCCCTCTTCTCACTCAAGGCTCTGGGAACATGGTATTTGGCAAAGTGAGTGAACCTAAGAGCTAGAAGATGGGGAGATGAACTGTGAGATACTGACTTCTGGACATGATATGATTTGAAAGACCCTAAGTTCTAAGGCCTGGCCCAGGCATTCAGTTCAAGTATTTGGAGTATTTGGCAGAGCAACCCCCCCTTCAAGAAAAAAGAACTAAAAGTCTAAAAGTCTGCTCCAGGAAACAGAGTGACTCAGCCCAGATGACGGTAATCAACTCAGATGACCATTAGGACATAATGGTCAGACCTGTGATTAAAATACCAGAAGTTCCAAGCAGAATAGCTGTGACCAACACATGGTTGTAAAAAAAACCCTCAAGAGTTCTCAGAAAAGCCCCCAGCTGATCTTAAGGCAACCCCATGACTATTGTGAGCAAATTTATGATTATAGTATGACCTTTAAAGTGACCAATCATGTATTGCCCCAGTTGCTATGGTGATTTTGTGGGTTTTTTTTAGCCTTTAAAAGGGATATGGGATTGTTAATTGGGGCTACTCTCTTGTTCTCGAGGCAAAGAGGTAGCCTGCCTGTACAGACAAAATACAATAAACCCTCTTGCTTTTTGCATCAACTGGACTGGAGTCTGGGTTCTTGGGGCCCCCTTCCCAAGAAGTACCCTGACTCTTCCCAAGAGGTACCCAGACTCTAGGGTCTATGAGATTGACACACAAATCAAACACAAACACAGCAGCTGTGGTTGCCTGCAAAAGACCTGCACAAGATTGCCCCAGCCAGCAGGATTTTCATAGTAGACCTGAATCAGGGGGTGAGACAAATGCTGGGATAAGAACATGAAGGAAATGAGAGCAAGACAAAATTTCCACTTAAACTCTGCAACTTTATTATTTGGCCAGCGTTCAAAAGGGACTCAATGTGGAAAAGTGCACATAGCCTTAAGCACCTGAAGTGGGGGAGGTTCACCTTCAAAAGGGTATTTTGCTAGAAGCTAGGGTTACTATGGAAATCTATCTATTATCAGTCAAATGCCTGAAGAATGTCACCTGTGGTCTGGGAGGAATAAAAGGAAACCGCCTGAATTCATGGCATAGTTTAAAACAATGGGGATTATAGCTTTCCAACTCCTTCACAAGATCAAGTCTGTAAAAATTTCATCTTGGATTGGGGAGGAATTCCTGACCCCCCTCCACACACACACAAATGCTGAGAGAGTTCCTTGTCTCTGGGGATGTGACCCCTGGGTGGGTTGCTCCATGTGTATAGAAGACCTGATGTCAGAAAGAAAACTGATAGACCCTAGACTCAGGGTACTATCCTTAGGAAGGGGGGCCCCAAGAATCCAGACTCCAGGTCGTTGATGTAAAAAAGCATGAGGTTTATTTCGTCTGCAGATGGGCTACCTCCCTGCCTCGGGAAGCAAGGAAGTAGCAAGAGAGGGGCAATCTCATATCTCTTTTAAAGGCTAAGATCATAAAATCACCATAGCAACTGGAGCAACACATGATTGGTCACTTTAAAGGTCATACTATAATCGTAAGGTTGCTCACAGTAGTCATGGGGTTGCCTTAAGACCAGCTGGTTAGGGGTTTTTACAACCAGATGCTGGTCCCAGCTATTCTGCTTGGAACTTCTGGTATTTTAATCACAGTTTTGACCAGACCATTATGTCCTATCTGAGTTGATTACGGCTATCTGGGCTGGGTCACTCTGTTTCCTGGGACAGACTTTTAGACTTTTAGTTCCTTGTTCTCATGGGGGGTGCTCTGCTGAATACCTGAACTGAATGCCTGAGTCAAGCCTTAGAACCCAGGGTCCTTCAAAAACTAGTTAGTAGGTTCTGAGAGGGATGAAAGGGAGGTATAAGGATGGGTAAGATTAAAATGCATTGTGTATACCTTTGAAAATTCAAAGACTAAATTTAAAAATATTATTTTAAAAAAGAGATGTTGGGGCCTGGGAGCTGGACCCAGCAATACAATGTTTTATGTAGTCTCTTCACACCCCTGGTCTCTGATGTCAATGACTATAGGGAAGGCACAGGAGAAAGACATTTGAGACTATCAGCTGCAGCTCCTGTGTTTAGCTCTGGGTTGTAGCAACCAGTGGGCAAGGCAGAATCACTTTATTGGCAGGAGCTGCTGCCTTTGATAACCATGGGGACATTCTAATTCACTCACCTCATGTTTCTCAGATTTTAGTGCTGAAGTGAACTACTTAAGTTCCTGGAAAAACACATGTTGAGGGAGCCTGGGGTGGGGTGGGGGGAAGAGATTCTCCATCCTGGGGAGATGCAACACATACTGATAGACCCCAGACTTAGGGTACTATCCTCGCGAAGGGGGGCCCCATCAACTCCAGGTCGTTGATGTAAAATAACATGAGGTTTATTACATCTGCAGATGGGCTACCTCCCTGCCTCGGGAAGCAAGGGAGTAGCAAGGGAGTGGCAATCACATATCTCTTTTAAAGGCTAAGACCATAAAATCACCATAGCAACAGGGGCAACACATGATTGGTCACTTTAAAGGTCACACTATAATCATAAGGTTGCTCACAGTGGTCATGGGGTTGCCTTAAGACCAGCTGGTCAGGGGGCTTTTACAACTGGGTGTTGGTCACCACTATTCTGCTTGGAACTTCTGATATTTTAATCACAGTTTCGACCAGACCATTATGTCCTATCTGAGTTGATTACGGCTATCTGGGCTGGGTCACTCTGTTTCCTGGGACAGACTTTTAGACTTTTAGTTCCTTGCTCTCATGGGGGGTGCTCTGCTGGATACCTGAACCGAATGCCTGGGTCAAGCCCTAGAACCCAGGGTCCTTCAATACATGTCTACTCACCTTATACAGGGAGCCTGTAACAAACCAACATATAGATACCATCAACATCCAGGTTGGTGAAACATTGAGTTTTATTGGGTTTACTTACAGAGATATATGAGTGAGGAATGACTCAAAAGCAGTTCTGTCACCAAAGTCTACCTCAGTGTAGATGACAGCTCACAAAACCTGGGAGCCTGGAGCACACTGTGTAGCCTGCAAACAGCCCTACAGTTTAAAAGCATCTTTTCCTGTTGGTTTGGCTGGTCATTGTTTCTTCTAGATAGTTTTGAATTATTTTTATTTTAGGTTCTTTGAGTTGATCCTTCTAGGTGGCTGGAATTGCCAGCTAGTGATTCTCAGCATTATTTTCTATTTATATTGTTGTACCCAGAGTCCAGATCCCCGAAGACCACCAAGAAATCAGATCCAATGCAAAAGCAAAAAGTCTCTCTATTGTGACTTAACTCGGGCCTCTCCATCTCTCTGTGGAAGCAGTAGATCAAGAGAGACCCCAAGCAGCCGGGGATGAGGGTAAGGCAATGGGGGTGGTCTTGGTGTATCTCCAAGCCTAAAGTGGCCAGTCCTTAGCTTAATTGGTCAGTTGCACCTGTAGCTATTATCTCTTATAGGGGTTGCTGTGGTTACCACATTTCATCTTTATCATGAAAGGGCATTCAGAGCTTGCTACACATAATTTTTTCTTTTTTCTTATTTATTTATTTATTTATTTATTTAACCATATGGGGACATTTGGTGGAGTTTTTTTAAGTAACTGGGGCTGAGCCCAAGGTCAGGGCTCAATGGCACATCCTGCTGAGTCAGGGGCCTATATCCTGCTGAGTCGTCTCTGTAGCCTGTCATAGCTGCAGAATAGCCAAGGCAAGGGGCTGGGCAAAGGCCTGAGTTTTTCAGTATATTTTGGGGATGGAAGCACCTAGTGAATACGGTCAGTTTCAGGGACTACCTGAAATTATCTGGTCTTGTGGGATGTTTGATCACGCTGTGTGTTAGTTGTTGCAGCTAGCCCTCCACCTGCAGTGGTGCTCTGACAGGCACACCGCCAGGCCACACTGGGCCACGCCTGGGGCGTGTCTGCATGGTTACCCTTTAAAAAGCCTCAACCACGTGAGAGACACTCTTTTTCTCCTTCTCTGCTTCCTGCTCTCCCCCACTCTCTTTCTCTCTCTCTCTTCCCCTCCCCCACCTGTTCCTTTAATAAACCTAATAAGGCTTCTTGGCAGTGTGCTAGTGTGTTTTATCCTTCCATGTACAAAATATTAACACTGTGAGCCCAGCATTTGTGTTTGCATTAATTAAATAAAATCAATCTTGGGTCAGGACGCTAAGTTAGCAACTAGTTGATAAAAAGTCATCATAGAGAGTCATAGGATGCTTATAAGATGATAGAGAAAAGCACAGGAAGTAGTAGGGAGGTACTTAGTGTAGTGTGGGATTTTTTGTTTGGTGGAGCAGAAAGATGATGTTCTTTGGAGACATTGGAAAAAGAGAAGGTCAGCTAGTTGCTCCTCAAACCCTCTGAGCTAGCAGGTTTTCACCTCAGCCTTTGACTCCTGAATCTTATCGATAAACAGAACAACAAAGACTCAATTAAAAGTTATATTTGTTGTCAGTAACATAGCTGATGCCTTCAAGAACCAAATTCCCTCCAGGACTCAGCCTGATTGGCCAGGCCACTGCCAGAGAAGCAGACCAGTAACTGAGATGCTGCATTTGCTGGCTAAAACAGCTGCAGATTAAAGGGCAGCCTCTGTGCTGACAGAAAAACATCAATTTTGAATTGTTTACTTCCTGTTTTAAAGAGCTTTCCATTAGGGTGGAATGTTTCAGTCTCAAAGGAAACTGTTATGCAATAATTTCTAATATGGTTTTAGGTGCTCCTGACCCACCATACGCATTTAGAGAACTCTAACTCAGAGTGCATTGGGAAGGGCTGGGAATTCATCAAAACTCCTCTATACTAAAATAGATTTAATATAGATAAAGATTGTCTAATTTTAACAGAGTCTTATTGAATTGACGTATCTACCAATATTTTGATAGCCACAAACATTCAGGCTCATGATTAAGCTGAACAAACAGCACTTGACTGTTGCATGAAGAAATCCAGCTGTGATCTGAGTGGGCTGCTGTAGATGGGCCAAGCATTCATCTTAGGCTGTTATGGAAAGAAACATTAACATTTTAAAACACTAGACCAAAAGGGTTGTTGCTTAAATGAAACTATCAAAAGACAGAAATAAAAATGTGGTTTTTTTATACAGTGTATTTTCAAAGTATTTTAGCTTTTCTAAGACTTTCATATCTTCATCTCTGTCTCATGCTGATGGATGTCAATTTCTGCTTGCAACTTGACATGAAGTCATTTTGCAGTTGTGTGATTCTGGCAAAACTAAGGGTGATATTGTAGACTGAGGCTGTGGGAGCTGAGAGTCCTTAAAAATAGCTGCAAGTTTCACTGCAGCGCTTATCTCAGATGCTACCCTAGTTGGCACCAGCATTCTGCTTAGTGGCTCTCTTTGCTAATTTAAGGTACAAGTGGGTACTTCATGGCTCACCTGCTAGACTGTGTCTCAGAAAAGCTCCCTTTTAACCCCTTGCTCTCTGCCAGATGCCTGGCTAGTAGAAGTCCTTGACATCTGGCAAAGAAAGTTCAAGTGCCATAGCGTACAGGGTAGGCTGGGTATGAGAATAAATAAGGTCCTCATAATCACTCTTCTTCCTGAAAGACCCTGGGTTCTAAGGCCTGACCCAGGCATCTGGTTCAAGTATTCAGCAGGGCACCCCCATGAGAACAAGGAACTAAAAGTCTAAAAAGTCTGTTTCAGGAAGCAGAGTTACTCAGCCCAGATGGCCGTAATCAACTCAGATGACCACCATTAGGACATAATGGTTGAAACTGCGATTATAATACCTAAAGTTTCAAGCAGAATAGCGGTGACCAACACCCGGTTGTAAAACAAAGAGACCCCCAGCTGGCCTTAGGGCACCCCCATGACTAGACTATTGTGATCAATCTTGTGATTATAGACTATTGTAATCAACCTTGCAATTGTAGTATGACTTTCAAGTGACCAATCATGTATTTGCCTCAGTTTCTATGATGATTTTGTGGCTTTAGCCTATAAATGGGATGTGAGATTGTCAATCAGGGCTGCTCTCTTGCTCCCGAGACAGAGAGATAGCCCGTGTGTGCAGACGAAATTCAATAAACCCTCTTGGCGATTTGCATCAACTGAACCAGAGTCTGGGTTCTTGGGGCCCCTCTTCCCAGGAGGATAGTACCCTGAGTCTGGGGTCTATCACTTCCCCACCTCCCTCCCCCCACCCCCCATTCCCACCCTGGATAAATGTGCATGACAGCCTACAACTTCAGAGAGTCTGGTTACCTTTGCTTGATTATCATCAGATAAATTAAGATCAACCATGAAGGTCAGGGAGGCATGCATTCCACAGCAGGTGTGCCTTCTCCTGGGGCCTCTTTCTGCACTGGGGCTGGGAACATAGGACCTGCATAGAAAGTTTCAGCCACTTACTGCCTTTATGCAAGTTGTAAAAGGACAGATTACCTCGAAAAGAACATGGAAGGCAGGAAGGTGGGTGGGATCTGGGATTCAGCCAGACAGTGGTTCTGTCTTCATTTTTCAGGGTTGACATTGGTCTACATATCTGTGGACAAAGCTACATGGTTAAAACCCATGAGCAGAATTAAAAGCCCGGGTTCTGCCTCATGACCACTTTCCACTGAAATGGAATGATGAAATGTGTAGACTTTTTCCTTCTTCCTAGGCTTTGAAAGGTAACATCCCTCCTGGCATTCAGTCCCTAGCACTTGCTCCAAATCATTACTCCTGTATTTTAGCCAAGCACCTGTCAGTTTCCTTGAGGTTTTTGTCTGTTTGTTTGTTTTTGTTTTTTTACTTTCTGTTCTCATATGTTGCCATCAAGAGCTTGCTTTATGAAATCATTTTCTAATTAATTAAATCAACATTCACAGTAGACCTAACTTCTGTTACGACACTGAGGACCAAGTAAAGGACATGAACCCAATGTAGAAGTGGGGTTTGTAGAATAAATGATTGTTGTAGTTATAGATAGCTTCCTTTGGGTGAATTACATGAAATTGAAACATGTAATTATCTCATTTATTCCCTAATGACTTGAGGTTTTTTTTCTATAGGTAAGCCTTTTTACTATTCCCATTTTATAGACATCGAGTATGAGAGACGCATACCGGAGGCAGGATAACAGCACAGGCAAGACCACAGCTGTATCGTCTTTCCTTTGCTTCAAATAAGACTACTCAGAAACACTGAGGAGCTGGGTCAGCTGCACAGCTGATTATTCTGTCTCTCTGTTTATTAGAAGCAGTTGAGAGCAAAGCCCCTATCTGGGTGCCATGTGCACACCTGTTATCAGCCAACAGGAAGTTGAGGCAGGAAGATTGTGAGTATGACATCAGCCTGAGCAGCTTCATTAGGCTCTTTCTTAAAATGAGAAGCATTTTAAGCAACAAATAAAACTCTCCAAATAGTAATAAGAGTTGATCTATCTCTATGTATCTCTATATCTATCTGTCTGTCTATCTATCTCTATGTATCTTTATCTCTATGTATCTATATCTCTATGTATCTCTATCCATATATATATATCTCTATATTATCTATATCACTATTTACATATGTATACACACACATATATGTATATATAGGAAGGAGGAGGTGTAGAAGGAGGATGACGACAAAAAAAAAAAAAAAAAAAGAAGAAGGGAAGGGCATATTCTTTCCTGCAGTATCATGAGACCAGGATCCTCAATAGATTTAGAGATTCCAGAAGTGAGTGTTTGATTTCTGAGACCCCTGAGAAGAAACTGAGACTTGGAGAATGAAGTTACCAGATGCCAACAGGCAGGGGGCCCTTAGTAATACTGCAGAGATGAATCAGAATTTTTTGCCTCTCAAGGGACTTAGCTCAATGAGAGGAGGTAAGATTGGCTGCACTGACTGATAAGCAATACTCTATGCAAGCCTTAAAGCAGAAGAGACAGGACCCTAGCAGGGACCAGCACAGCGAGGTCAACAAACAGCCATGAAGAATGTTCCTCCTGAACTGCAGGACACAAAAACCAAACAAATAAACAAACAAACAAAAAACACAAAAAAACCCACAAAAGAACAAAATTTGCTCATTTCATCCCATGAGACAAAAGCCTGTGTTGGAATTAAATGGGAACTTCACTTGGCATTTGAATCCTCACCTAAAGTCACAGGAAAAAGGGAGAAAAACAAGAGGCCACCAGACTCAGCCAAGAGTTCTCCTGGGGAGTCATGGGTATACTGCCCACCACGGGGCATGGCAGGTGCCAACTTTATAGGTGCTGTCTTCCCTGTCACAGAGGAGCTCTGGCATCTTCAAGCCTGAGTAGCCTGGATGTCATCATTGAGGCTTTTGAGAAGTAGGATGCTTCAGGCCAAGAGGGTTCAAAGTCAGTAGGTGGCACTTGTTCCTTCTCCTGAAACAGATGGCTGAGCAGGGAATGGAGTCAAGTGCTCTTGGGAGCTTGGCAGCCTTTAGGTATTCAAGGGGAAGAGGATAAAAATTAGCTGCTCATAACTGTTGGCCAGATGTAAGTATCCTATGCCATGAACATACCTGGAGGCTCTTGCTAGGCCTGGGCTACAACATGGAGTAGGTAAACAGGCATAGTCCCCTTCTTATGACCTTAGCATACTGACTATGTTTATAAAGGGTGCTTTATCTTCAGCTAAAGAGCCTTCTGTATCTCTGGGCTTTAGATTGTGATGGAGAGAGTCATACTGCCTTAGTATGATAAGTCTACTGCCACCAGGAACAGGCCAGTGGGTAAAGTACTTGCCTAATAAACATAAGAACCTAAGGATTTTGGAACCCTATCATCCATGTAAAGGAAACATAGATGGGGAGGCCTGACTGTAATCTCAGTGTTGCTTGGGAGGCAGAGACAGGGAATCCCTGGAGCAAAAAGACCAACTAGACTAGGTGAGTTGTTGAGTTCTGGGTTCAAGTTAGAAACCTTGCCTCAATGTATAAGGCAAGGAGTAATCAAGGAATATATTCAACAACAACTTCTGGCCTACACACACACACACACACACACACACACACACACACACACACTAATACATACATGAAAACACTTTGTACATATCACACACAATATAAGAACAACAAATATTCTTACAATGGGTCATATAGAACAATTAGAGGCTTAAGGTTTGAGTTGCCATGTTGATTGAGATGATGTCACCTAGGGAATGTAGGGAAGGTAGGATCCTAGAAGACCTTTTGCCCGGGGGAATGGGGCTTTACTTGAGAGATGTTGGACATCTCAGAAGGGAAACACCTTACATTAGGTCTACTTTGAGGACAAATTAAGAGAAGTCCTCTGCCTCATGAGTAACACCAGACAATTCCACCATTAAGGGAAGAATTCTTTGAAATGGAATAATGAGCTGGTAAGGTCACTTGGCTTTAGGTGGTTCACTTACTGGTAGTCCTCAGCTGATCACACACTAGTGTGTGTGAGAGAGCGAGAGTACATGCAAGACACTATCAAGAGTGAGTTGCTTTGAGGTGAAAATTTGTAGTACGAGGTTTCTAGCCCCCTTAGGCCAGAGGTCCAGATCTGCCTGCGGCCACTCCCCCACCCAAAAAATGATTCAGACCCATATTAATTTCATCCTGTTTGACTTATGTCTCAGGCATATTGCTAGCTAGCTCTTTCATCTTAATTCTACTCATTTCCAGTAATCTATTCTGCCATGTGGCCCATGGCTCACCTGTGCTCCTTATATGCTTCTTCTTTGGTGGCTGGATCCATTTG
Source organism: Sigmodon hispidus (assembly GCA_004025045.1). Classification (NCBI taxonomy): domain Eukaryota; kingdom Metazoa; phylum Chordata; class Mammalia; order Rodentia; family Cricetidae; genus Sigmodon; species Sigmodon hispidus. The sequence continues at coordinate 16,605 of PVIH01019606.1, read as the reverse complement.
TCTTAACTCTGCCCTCCTTCTGTTACCTATGCTCTGATTCCTCCACCTACTTCTACAGTGCCTGACATGGGCCAAATAGCTCCTTTATTTAAAAAATGGTATTCACAACATACAGAAAGACATTCCCAACTAAAAATTGGGTAAGGCAGGCAGTAGAAACCAACTGAGAGAGGTCTTCACTCAGATCCTTATGTTCAGCATTGATGCTCATGATGACCTAGCTCATCCAGAAAGCCATGGGTACCAAGACGGATGTATATGGAGCAGCAATATGCATGTATCTGTGTTCTTCATTTAGCTGATGAATCATTGACCATCTCCAACCAAAGCCCATATCTTCTAGCTTTGGGGGAATCTTTAGTAAGCCAAGTTACTGTGGAGAGACAGAGTGATCTTGTCTTTTGCTCCTGGGAGCACTAGAAATATTTAGCAGAGTGATGGGAGAGGGGGTCATAGGTGGTAATGATGAAAGGACTTCTGGTGGTGGTGGTATTAGTGTGTGTGTGTGTGTGTGTGTGTGTGTGTGTGTGTGTGTATGTGTGTGTAACTTTGCACCCTACCTAAAAGATGTGGCCATTACTGTTATCAACCATCATCGACTTTCAAGGGCACCCACTGTATCCAGGCCAGATGATGGAGTAGGCATAGACCCCCATCCATCTGGTTATCAAGTTCATTGTCTAAAAAGAAAACTGTCAGCCTGTTTTTCCTTTCAGCTCAAACAAGCAAATATACCTCACAGGGGTGCTCCTGCTGAGCCATCCTGCTTGTCCCACTGCATTTCTGAAGGTCTTGCTAGACACAGTCAATCATGAAAAGGATGATTTTCAGATCGAGGAGTAGAACATTAAATTTACTCTGCCTTGGTATTCACATGGTATCCAGGGCATCCTGTTGAGGATTCTATTTGGTATGGATGTACTCTGATTCCTGAACTGAAGGCTTTGGGGATCGGACATGACCAAAAGCAAAAAGTCAGCTAAGAGAGGCACATTCAGTAGTAATCAGACTGCAACTGCTGTAAGCTGCAATGAAGCATGTGCCAGACACAACTGCAGCACCTTGGGTGGATGCTTGCGAGGGTTCCTGGGCACCAACATGGGTACACACAAACACAGTGGAGCCAGGCCAGTTCTGAGCTGTAGGCTGCTCTCCAGCTGCTGATTCATCCCTGCGGCCTAGTTGCCTTTAGCAACTGGAACAGCAATGTGTGTGTGTGGGGGGGATTCTTTATTATTTAAAAAGAATAGGTGAGTCAGGAGGACAAAGGGGTGTTGTTCTCAAATATGACCCTAAATAGCAGCTGTAAGTAGGCTGTGCATCAGAGTTTGGGGGCTGGCATTAAAAACAAAACACAGGTGAAGGAGGATTCATTCACATTGGAGAAGTTAGTCAGTCAGCATGAGTGCATTAATCCCCTGGCAAGTGTATGTGCATACAGAACAAGGGACAATGAGACATGCAAGGTGGCCGTTTTCCACATGGGGGTGTTACAGAGTGTCACCCTCATGCATTCTTATATATTAATGTATGTAATCTTACAGTAGCACTGTAAGATGAACCTGTTATTTCAGTGTCATTCTGCTGTAAGTTGAGGAGCTGGGAATTGAACCCATGTCTGCTTGGTATCAGAGTTCTTGGTCACATACTATTGTGGTGTTTGGGGGGCAGAATTGACAGAGGTGTCTGCAATAACCAGAAAATAACAAACAGTGAAGTATAATTAGGGATTAAATCATGACTATATAAAGAGGCCAGAACCAATCTCTATTCACACACAGTCCCCATTAGCTGAAATGTGCTAATATACTTGGCATGTGCAGATCATGGCAGGGCTTGTTGAGAAGGCCCAGGGTCCACCTGAGTCCTTGTAGGGCTGGCAAGTGAAACTGTGGGGTAACGAAATAGAAGCAGTTTCCTGTGGCCTGTCTGTGTGTCTCAGGCCACAGCATGTCTAGAATGGCTCTGGTTTCTGGGAAAAACAGAGATCATTAAACATGGTTTTGCCCCTTTAGAGTCAGCCCGCTTGTAGTTATTTGGCTAATTAATTGTTCTGGGAGCTATTAGAAAGGTAAGTGGAAAAAAGAAGAGGAATTATGTGGACTAATGAGGGTTGGCCCTTCTTAGTGTGTTGACTTCGAGTCAAGAAATCCATAGATCTTTTTACTACCTGGGACGCATGTGTGTGGTGGGGCTGGTTGTAAGTGGATAAATGGTGGACAGTCTTGGGCAGCTGTGAGAACAACTTCTCTCATAAAGCAGGTGAAACATTTTTGCATCTAGGTTGATAGATCTGATGTTTTCAGGGTTGTCACTTTTGGACTTTTGCAAGTGGGTTTTTTTTTTTTTTTTTGGTGGGGGCAGGCATGGATAACAACAGCTCAGATTTGAGGAGTAAGTTGAAACAAGCAAGCTTAATTTATTTTGAGGAAGGGGCTAGTCTTATATATCCTTCACCTAGCCAGTGGGAAGGGCTATGCTTTGCTGGCCTCTGCTGCTGTGTCATGGTCATCTCTTACTGGTCCAGGTTATCTCATTTCAGGACTCTGCCTCTGCTGCTAAAGCCCCCAGGTATACCTCAGGTTGGTTTATGAGGAAGTGCCCATTTGATCCCTCATGGCTTATGAGGAAGTGCTCTGAGCATATGCTTCAAGGCATCATTTGTAACCAGTTTGAACTGGCTAAGGCCTGCTGGCCTTCAGACCCTTAGAAGTCTCTAGGACTTACACATCTCACAAGGGATTTGTGTTTCAGGATCTCTGACCCAGCTTCCAAGGTTTCATCCAGCTACAAGAACTTAAAAATTGGCCCCTTGGCTCTGTTGTCTCTGAATTAGTTTTTATTAAAATTTAAAAAATTTGATTATTTAATTCATGTTGGTCTTTTGAGAGAGGGTCTCATTCTATAGCTCTGGCTAGAAAGAAACCCATTATCCCAGGCTGGCCTCAGATTCATGAGAGTACTCCTGCATCAGTTTACTGGGATTGTAGCTGTGGATATCAGAAAAATAATTCTTTAAAAAGTATTTTTATTACTGTATATATTTTCAATTGAGTGTATGACAGATGTGTGCAGTTGTGCCCAGAGGCCAGAAGAGGGCATCTAATGTCCTGGAGCTGGACATGGATTCTGGGAACTGAATTCTAGTCCTTTGGAGGAGCAATAGATGCTCTTAACTATGAAGCTAATCCTTCAATCCCAGTAAAATAATTTTTAGATCATACAATGTTGATGTATTCCTGTTGATTCTCAAGGAACTTGAGCTGAAAAACATGTTTGGTTTCTCTAAGGAGTACATAATGTTTTCTCAAAAGGTAAAGCAATGGCTGGATGGTAAAAGACAGAGTGTGGAGAAGAGGTGAAGCCCAGCACAGATGGAAAAAAGGATGAAAAGGGATGAGTGATGGGCACTCCACTTTCTCTCATCAGTAGAAGAACGGGGGAGGGGTGGAGGAAGAATCAAGCAGAGGTAACAAGATCCTGAGCAGAGTCTGAGTCAGGGAGTCTGCCCAAAGATAATAGTTGTTACACTTGGCTGAGTTCATAAATTGAACAGGGCTCCCAGCGAAGAGGTTTAGGGAGAAACATTTATGGTTTGAGGTCTTGTGGCAAAGGATATCATCCCTTCAAGTGGTGTCTTAAAAATGCATGCAATGTTATCTTTTGCATGACAATGCACTAGCATATGCATTTCTGTGAAAATACTGTGAAAAACCAGTTAAAAGATTTAACTTTTCAAAGCCCCAGAGAAAATTGGTGCTTGACTTGAGAGTAGTGAGCAGTGGTTTTGTGTGATTTCTGATGTTCCCAGCAAGGCTGCTTTTCAGAAGAATGGGCATTTCCTCTGTTAAAATTCACTTTGACCAAACAGGTCTGTTGATTGTCCCCTCCATGTCAGTCAGTGGGAATGTTCTGTACCTCTGTATTTGCTTATGTGTAAGATGCTTTTTACACCTAACATCCATCCTCACAGCCTGGCTAAACTAACCCTCCCCTAACCTAAGCCAGCCCTCCTCTTCTGTCCTTCTGTAGCTGGATCTGGGCTCATTCCACCTCCCCCCTGCAGTTCTTCTGGCTTATTTGCTCCAAGGCAAATAAGGAATTTAACTCCAGGTGAAGTAGAAGATGAGAACATCTGTTGTTTAACTGTGAACTGTTAAACAACAGATGTGACTGTGACTTTGGTCAGTCATGGTGCCTTAGGCTGAGGGGTTTGTTTTCTCAAGCAGCTTATAAGATCTAAGTGCTTAGACCCTATGCCATGGTCACAAGGCTCAGCTCAGTAAGGATAGTCATTTTGTATGTAGAAAACATATACTGGAATAAAAGGAATAGACAGTTACCTCCTCATAATGTATTTATGACTTTAAATCCATTGTCTATTCTCATTTGATGACAAATTTTATTCGTATTATAAATCACATTTAAATATGAGAAACTTAATAGCTTCCTTATATGTCTTTTCCTTTAACAAGATAAGTCAAAGGTCCTATCAGAGGCACCTCATGTGATGCTAACTACACTTTTCCAGCCCATCCTAGATCAGCTTACAGGATGTTTTACCACTTGCAAAGTCAAAAGGTTGAAAAGATGAGAGAGGTATGATAGGAAATTGATTTCAAAGATTGTAAACACAGAAGTGTGATTTCTGGGGCCTCCTCTTTTTCTTCCCTAGGCAGATAAGGGGACCCACCATGTCTTGATTCACTGCTAGAGTTTACCTCTCTGTGATCTCCAGGAATGCAAGTCCCTTGAGCAATGTCCACACTCCAGCAAATAATATCCTACTTAAGGGTGTACACAGAAGACTGAAAAGGTACCAGTCTCTATATCTGGTAATCACAAAATGAGGGGGGTGGGAAACGGGAGAAAATCCTGGAAGGTCCTAAATGTTTTAAGGGAGGGAGGGTGGGGGAGGTAGTGGGCAATTGAACACGAGTGCTATGAACGTGAAGGGACATGGAGGGTATAACTGGAGTGGGGAGAGAGGGGTTAGAAAATCAACTGAAACTAAGTATGATTGAAAACGCCACAGGGAAACCTGCTATTTTTTTTTGTGGTAACAAAAAAGAATAAATGAAGGAAACAAATGGCAGAGTCAGTCCCAAGTAGGTTTTATGTACAGAGACAGTGATATTTTGAATACATTTTTATGCATTAAAAAAGAGCCCAGTCATTCTAGTGAGGAGGTTGATGCAAATAGAAAAGCTGAAGGTAAGAAGTCAGATGACAGTGTAGAAAAGAGCCAGGCTATGCACCAAGAAAATCAAGGTGTCTCCGTTCCATGCTCTTGGGTCATGAGAACAAGGTGGAAGCTCCAGGGTCTCTTTAGCATCCCTTCCAGTTGCTCCTACATTAGCGGGCACTGGTTACCTTCTGAGTCTCTGAATTTTGGGAACTCCCCTGTCCAGAGTGTTTTGATTTGTGTTTTTTCTCCACTCCTAAGCAGTTTTCAAATGCTGCTGTAATCACCAACCTAGTGGCTTAAAATTATGGCAGGCTCAGTAGTCCACAGTTCTGCAGGGAGAAGTTTCACATGCATCTCACTGGGTCAGCTCATCAGGGTCAATTCACCTGGCTGTCCTTCTTTTCAGAGATTCTAAGAGAAAATTTCTATTTTTGCTTTCTCTAACTTCCATAGGCTGTTTTTACAGTCCTTAGCTGGCCCCACCCCCTCTTCAAAGCCAACTATGTTGGGCTCCCTGCATCCTTCTTTTATTTTGAAAGACCCAGTGATGCCATTGCTCCACCCTGATAAATCAGCATAAATTTTGAAGTGAGCTGAAGGGTCTCATTTACAAACTCAGTCTCTCTTTGCAACAAGTCCTGACCCAGCCACAATTTCCAGGGATTGAGAGCTGTACATTTAGTGGTAGCAATACTATTCTGCCTCCCAGATCTTTGATGTCCTACTGGAATTGAAGTCACCATTGTCCTTACCAGGATTATTGTAACAGCCTGGGCTTTGGAGTCCTCACATAGTAGATGGATGTTGAGAGGGCTCCCAGGCCTCTCTTAGCTTCATCCCAGCACAAAGCAGAAATTTAGCCACTGCCATTGTTCTTTTCTCACAGCCCAGAATCCAGCACTGCTAGGTCATCAGGAAAGGAAATTGAGAGCATTATAACAGAGACTTCACTTCTGACGTTTACTGGTGACCTCAGCTATAGCTTCTCTAAGTCTTTTGCTGTTGGCAGAGTGAGATGAATACTGAAATTTGGTCCTTTCCTAGTGATGGAGGTGAACAGTAGGACTCTGTAGTTAAGGTTGTACAACAGATTGTCTATTTTCCAGAAAGGAGCAGGGTGTTTTGTTTTGTTTTGTTTCGGTTTCGTTTCGTTTTGCTTTGTTTTGTTGGTGCCTGATGGCAGGACCCAGGTCTGGGAGTGTACCTGACATCCAATAGATTCAAAAGTTAGGTTCACATTGAAAGTTCTGCCAGCAAATTCAGGGCTTGGATTTGCACCAGAAAGTTCAGCCAATAGCTACTGTGCCCCATGTCCCTTTCCCAATCCTGGAATGGTAAGATGTGTAGCACCTCACTTATGTAGGCTTTTTTTTTTTTTTTTTTTTTAAAAAAAAAAAAAAAAACAAAAAACCTCCTATCTGGAAACAAAGCTTTGCAGGGATAAATCTATGCCTTCACAAAGCTACTACATTCTCCTATTGCTCAGGAGCCGCCTGCTACAAGTCTTCCCATCATCATGGACTCCAACCCTGAGCCAAAGCAAATTGTTCTTTCCCTATGTTGCTTCTTGCTAGACGTTTATTCCCAACAATAAGAAAAGGAACCAAAACAGCAACCTTATTTTTTAATGATAGCCTCCAAAAATGGGTACAAGCATCCTTTATGGAAGAGAAGTTGCTGTGGAATAGTAGTAAAAATTGGTATTTCAAGTTCTATGAATTATACATGAGTTGACTCTAAAATATTTGCTGTATATGTGGATAATTATTTACATATAAGATTTATAAGTGAATATATCTTGGGGCACATGATCAAAACTTTTACTCATCGGTAGATGATCAAAAAGTTTAGGGATAGTAATAATTTATCAGTAGCAAATTCTTGAGTATTGGAAGTGTTGATAGTCTTCAAAATAAGAAAGGTATATTCATTAGGTAAAATAAGAAAGGTATGTTATAATAGGAATAAAAATTTTAAGTCACAATTGAGGTTCCTAAACCCAGAAATATTACCTTGAAGCTCATGTCAAGGTAAGGTGTCAAGACAGATACTGAAATGTCATAAAAGGGGTAAATAAAACTGCATGGAATCACTGTTTATATATGTAGAATGTCAGAAGAGTTCCTCATATAGTGTAATAAAGTAGTCCATGAGGAGAGGCTTCTGAATCATGAGCAGATGGAAGAGGCTGGCAAAGTGGTCCATGTGGGGGTAGGTCGGGGCTTTGGGATCATGTACAGATAATCGAGGTGGTCCATGATGGGGAGGTATTTGGGTCATGTGTAGATGGCCAAGGTATCTTTTGCAGAAAACATTTAATTATAGGAACTTCAGTGTCCTCTCTATATTGTGTCAATGATGGTTGGCAAAGTCTACGAGTACCTTTTTTCCTCTGCCCTTTCTCATGCCAACTTTTGCTCTTCTTTACCCAGTAACTGGAAGACACATTTGTGATCCCTTGGATCTTCAGGCTGTAGTTCAGAGACAAATATATCATGAACATCATTAGCAGACCAAGCATGGAATGATAATATACTAAAATGAGTCAGACACAGAGGCTGCTTTTCCTTTTATCTCCTACTTCAAGTCAGTGAAACCCAGCACTTGTCTCTCTGGCTGGGAAGTAAAATATTGCAACCCCACAGTGAAAGGCTCCTTATGACCTGGTCTGCCCCCTTCCCAGGGACACAATTAGACTTAGGTCTGTGGTGCTCTGGCTTTGGGTTGCTCTCTTCTGCCTCTCTCCCTGCCTCCCTCCCTCCCTCCCTGCCTCCTTCCCTCCCTCCCTGCTTTCCTCCCTCCCTCCCTCCCTGCTTTCCTCCCTCCCTCCCTTTCTTCTTTTCTGCCTTCCTTCCTCTCTACCTTCCTTTCCCTCCCTCGCTTCTCTCCTCTCTCTCTTCCTCCCTCCCCTTCCTTTCTTTTCTCTCACCCCTTTTCCCTCCCTCTCTTTCTTTTTTTCTTCCTCCCTCCCTGCCTGCCTGTCTTCTTTTCTTCTTGTTTTGCGTGAGAACATGGTCTCTCACCACTGTGCATTGCCATCTCTTCTGCAGTGTGAGGCATTCTTCAGGGAAAAATTAGAGTAGGAAACTCCTGTCTGAGGTACATTTATGGCAGCTAAGGGAATGGTCACTTTAAGACCACTGAACTCAAACCAACAGGATCATGAATTCCCGTGGACATCTTCATACAAAACAACATTGTAAGAGGACACTGATTACATTAGGATCTAGGGAATTATACCTATTTTTCTATGTTCTACTAATTTGATAGATTTTTTTTTTTTTTGACATTTTTCCTTCTCCTTCCTGGAGAGACTTTGAAATATAGGAACCAACTCTTTTCTTTTTTTTTTCTTTTTTCTTTCCAAACTTTATCTCTGGTGCACCAGCCCAAATTTACTTAGTTTACTTTCTGTTTATGGGAAATCTGCAAGACATAGGGTATTTACCAGTGACTTCCTGTCCTTGCAAGGTCTTAAGGAAGTTACTGTCAGAAATGGCTTAGTTCTGCATGATTGTGCTCTCCTCTCCTTCTCATCTGTTTGAAGCAAGCAAAGATTTACCTGAGATGCTTTTCTGTGGCAAGGGCTACAGGGTTAAATCACTGAAGCCTGGATCTTCCTCCTTTCTAGAAGTTCCCTCAAGCCCATGACTTGGAGTTCCTCGTTTGTCCTGCCTTGTCTGGATTCCCTTTTGGCTTTCCCACGTAGGCACTGGCCACACTGTGCTAAGATGTCCTTTTGGCTGCAGACTTGAGTTGTTTTCCTTGTGTCCTTTGTTGTGTGATTAGTCATTTCATTGACACCAGGTAGATGAATGAATGAATATGCAATCCAGCCCTCATCCATCCATGCACCAGAGAAGCTTCTTTACCCTGACATCTATTTCCCCAGGACACCAGAATGGGCAAGCAGACTAAGACTTCAGCTATCCTTCTGCAGGATGCCAATGAGAAATTGCCCCTATTATCAGAATCAATATATAATCTAGTCCTGATGAATCTGTGCCTGATCTTTGTGACCCCCAAAGCCTGATCTCAGGAGTAAGAATGGAGGCCTTTCAGGGAAAGCGTGAGTTGAAAATGACAGGGAGGCAGTGAATTCTCCCTCAACACAGCAAGGGCCACATTTCAGACTATAGGACAGGGCTCAGCAGAAGGTAGACACCACACTCCAGGCACTGGTGAGCTGCCATCATCAAGACATTTCTAAAGTGTCCTGCTATTCAACTGGAAAGAGATGATCCTCACCTCAATGGAATTCAGGAGCATATTCTTTTGGAAAGTACAATGGTAGGCAAAAGTTAGTGAGCAGAAGAATAGGTTGGCACGAAACAAGGAGGGAAATTACCTTTCCACTGTGGTTTCTGAGCAGGTGATGGATGGTCAACTGGTAGAAAGCCCAGGACATGTCAGCTGCCTCCGGATGATGTGCTAGCTATAAATCCTCTTCCCCACTAGCATCCTGTTTTCCACTGTAAAAGACTCTTGCCTAGCTTCACGTTTCTTTGTCAGGACCTGGGGCCTGCCTCCTCCATGCCCTACGGTACCTTATTCTTTTTGAAATATGTCTTAGAGTAGCTGTGTGTGCATCTCATGTTGGGGCTTCTTGCTCACAGTGGCAGAGAACCTCATTTTGAGAGTTCTCTAAGTAGTTCCATTTGTCTGAAATAAATTCGCTTTTGGGGACAAAGATGAAGTAAAGCCAATGGGGAAGAGTTGGATAGAACAGGAATTATATCTTGTTTTTTTTACACTTACCCCAAGTCATTGTTTCAGGCTCTCTATCCTTTGCCTACCTTGTCCCCACCCCAGACTGTCCTGTCTTTATTCTGTTGTCACAGTCCCCTGGGTTCATTTGGTTTTGTCTCTTTTAGGCCATGCACCCTCATATCTCTTGGTTTTCCTTATATTCAACAAATGGAGCTCAGAGCAAGTAACAGTTCCCCATAACCTCAACTTCCTACCCTCTCAGAAGAAAATGCTGACATTTCTAATGGCTGTCATTGGGGAGAGATAAGGGGACAGAAAATGAATAGGGTTCTTAAGAGTTGGTGTCCATTTGCTAGCATCCTGCTAGGACACCTGGAGACCCTGGTGGTGCCTGTGCTGGATTCTTAGACACAAGAATGAGACCCTCCTAACACTTTTCTCCAGTATCTTCTGTTAAGTACAAACAGGACAACAGTGAGGCATGGCAGTTGGAACAATAACAGATACCTATTAGGAACCTACATCATGCTATTTTATTGAGTCTTTCATTAAAGCTAAAAGGTAGGTATTATTGAAGTCTCACAGTAATAAATGTAGAAATTGAGCTCCATGGAAACTGTTACATGTTCAACACCCTCCAGTCATAATGTGATACCCTGGAGTTAGCATCTTGTTTTACAACAATAGTCTTAACTAATATTCACTTCCCAGTAGATGCCCTTAAAACCTCAGTAAGAGGCTTGCATTTTTGAGGGTAGGGCAACTTCCATGTCACTGTTTATCAGAGTAATGGTGATATTATTAGAAAAGTTTAATTTTTTTCTTGTTAATTTAGTCTAACAAAAAATAGTCTGCCTCCTTACTTACAAACCGGTTCTTAGAACTAAGACCATAAACCTTAAGTTGGTTCAGGAAATAATGTGGCTTTGCAAGCTCAGGAAACAGTGACCAGAATAAAATTAGATAATTTTTACCTTGTGAATTAGAGACTCAAGGGGGAATCCCAGAATATCTTTTCACTCTGCTAAATATTTTTCTCAACATGATTTCTAATGGCTATGTAAAGTTTTGTTTGACATAACTTAGTTACATGAGAGCTGGGAAATGAAGAAGTTGTTGAAAGCAGAAAAAATTTTAGAAAAGAGAAATTGGATGTTGGAGGTTTGGTAGTAGCTTTCATGGGCTGAGGCATTCATTTGCTTATGGTTGGCTCTGTTTGGAGGAAACACATATACTCTGTTTCCTTTTCCAGGATTTGAAGGGTCTGCCTTCTTCCCAAACATCTCCATAAGATCATCTGTCTCAGCCATACTGAGATACATACAGGTCAAATGTTCAGATTCCGGCTCTCAAAGGTAAAGATACAGAATCCTTCTAATATTATAACTTAGTTTCTTCTTTCATTAAGTGAAAATGAAGGAAAGCCTAAGGGCATTCCCACCTGGATGGCCTCATGAGAAGAATGTTCAGAACACCATCCTTTCTCTTGACTAAGCTTGAAAGAAAAGCATTTACTAAAAGACAACATGAGGGCAAGAGACCTGATGTTATCTACACAAAAGGAGCTAAGAGAACATCTTTCCACATAGGATGAGTCTACAGACTGCAGACTCTCTGATTTATGCCACTGACCAAGGGCCAGTTCTAGAGTCATGCCTATTGCACCTGGACCAGTTATTTCCTGTTTTGTTCCAGTTTAAAGATTTACATCAGGCAGGGGCTCCATTAGCAATATTTTATCTGGGTTAGTCTTTCAGACCAATGGGAAGAGGGGAAGGACAACTGCTGGGAAAGGAGACAGGGCATTAGAAACTCAGTGGCCAGGCAAACCTTAGCTCAGGTTCTTAGCACCTAGCATAGCTCCTGTCTGTAGTAGCTGATGCTTGGTGCATATTTTGTGGATAAATAAAAGAAACAGGAGGTAACTGTTGAGTAACAGATGATCCGGTTGGCCTTGACTATGACTGATCTGTTATAATGGACATGTTTGCCTTCTCTTTGGAACTATGGAAAGTCCTTTGTCAAAACAATGGTATCTTGTGGTGACACATGCCCAGAAGAAGTAAGATTCATGACCTTTGGTTTCTGCTTTCTGTAGGATAAGTCACATAAATGAGGGAGGAGATGATCTCAATTTCTTTCTGATAAAACCAAGTTGATTCAATTTTCAAGAGATGGGCAGCATGGTGTCTTAGATGATATGCTGCCACCAGCAATTTTCATGTCAAGAAGAAAGGAAAATATTTGAAATGAGAGCATTTGGACTGCACTCTCAGGGAAAGAAAATAGTAGAGACTCAGTGTTTTAACAAGTTTTCTCCCCTGGCCTCTCATTAGTCTGTGACACTTCCTTTTCAAGCTGTTAATAGCTCCAACAATTCTATTGATTCAAAAGAAGACTCAGGGCCCTGCTGAATACTAGACAGATCAGCCTCCAGGGCAAGAGGTGATCCCCAAGTGTTCTTCTTGCACATTGGCAGAAGCTTCCCCGAACTGCAACCTGACCAGCAATGTCAGCTGGGACCAGCAGGAGTCACTCCAGGCTCTCCCTAAACCCAATTTCAGCACCTTGCTGTGGAGGGCAGTACTGTGCAAGGCTCTGAAGCCCAGCTTCAAGCCTGCCTGGCTACACAAGATACCGAATTTTCCATCTCCATTATGGAGAGAGGTAATAGCATTTATCCCACTGGATTTTAGTGAGGATAAAATAAGTTAATATGTTAAAGTATGCCCCGCCTGCAGAGTCTTCAGCATGGACCTGAACCTGAGAAGGAAGCAAATGGAAGGCAGGAACAAAAAGAATGCAAGGACAAGACAAATCTCTCTGTTCAAGTCCTTCTAAGCTTTATTATTTCAGCCAATATTTATACAGAATCGCTGCTATGCAGGTAGCTGGGAGGAAAAGGGGTGGGATATACAAAAGAAGGTGGCAAGCCTGTGAGAGGAAGTAACAGACAGGGTAGAATTGATATGGAAATCTATCTGTTATCAGTTGAAGGCCTGGAGGATGTCACCTGCTGGTCTGAGGGAATCAAGGGAAACCACCTGGAGTCATGGTTTAGTTTAAAACAATAAGAATGTAGCCTTCTGGCAAATGGCTATCTGTAGGAGCTAACTTACAAAATATGGTTAAGTTAGACTTTGGCTCCCAACAAAAGTATATAGAATGATGCATGAAATATTTGGTAAGTGTCCAATATGACCATGTTATATGTGTTTGTGCTTTGTGTGTGTATATACTTTGCATGGTTGGCTCAAGGCTGCCCACTTGCAGAATTAAGTTCAGGTTTCATGTGTTGTCTTGAAGTAAGTAACATGTCCTATTTCATCACAGACTTATCTCTTTCTATTAAGTTTTTCTTCCCAGTCTATTCTAGGTTAGCTTTTCCTCTCTGACTAGTGTTTTCTCTCTATGTTTTGGTCATAAGACTATAAAGTTCCAAGCTAATGACTACTGATGAAGTGGAACCTGAACTAGATGACGCCCAGTGAGTGAGTGACAGTTCACTGTCTAGAGAAAGTGTAAAGTTCCAACCCTCAAGCCCTGTATCTTCTTTCGATTGTGGATGCTCCTAAAGTTCTGTCCCAGGGTAACTTCCATGTGACGAGCCGCTTTCTGGCCTGCAGAATGACGAGTCACCACATGCACGATTCTTCTCGGATCACACTCTATTGGAGTACAGCTCAGTTGAGGTAGAATGGTGCAAGAAAGACCCCATGCCCGAAATGCAGCCTGCTTATATAGGGAAGCTGGGATGCATGTAGCTATATGATTGGTGCCCAACGTAATGCCTCATTAGCAATTGGTTGGTGATAGGTCCAAAGTAATGCTTCATTAGCATATAGCTGGTGATAGGTGGTAAGGAGTGCCAAATTAGCATAATCAGGGATCACATCAGATAGGTCACTACTCAGCACCTAATTAGCATCTGGGGAACATGATGCAATGTTCCAACAAGCTGCGCAAGGGCCAACCGGGCCCTACATCTCCCCCTTTTTGTTTTTCTAATGGCACAGACAGGATATGGCCCGTACAGGTGTTCACCTCATGATATGCCCACCGCTCAAAGGCTGTTTTTTGCTGCCAGGATCCCCGAGATGCCTTCCTGCGAGCAAGGCCAGTGAGGGCGGCAGGGTGCAAAGGCCGTCTCAGAGGAGAATGATTCCCTATAGAGGTGCAATGGCAGCTAAAGCCTCTCTGTGCAAGGGCAATCATTATAAGTCACTAAGAGCCAGGCTGCAGGGGAGTGCCCTGCATTAACAGCCAAGAGTGCCTGAGTGAGTAGGACCTTTTCACGACGCGCTCTGATGCAAATATGGCAAACCAGCCAGAGGCAAAAAAAAAACCCAAATAAACAGCAGACTGCAAAGATTCCCACTCCCACCCACTCCTTGAAAAAGGAAAGGGCAGAAGTGAGTCAAGAAGTAAAGTCCCCAAGTGTAACAGGCTCCAGTCTTATAGCATTCAAACGTGCGATCTGGAACTTTCGCTTGAGGATCATCTTTTCGGCTTCCATAGACCAATTCCCACTTACAAATTCTCCAATTCTTCGACTTTCATTCAAAGCATCTGAAACAACAAGAGGGGTAACACAAACATGCCCTAAATTCTGTACACAGCCCACTTGTACTAGGCCATATACATCTTCAATAACCTCTTCTAGTAAATATACTCTTTCGTTGGTTGCAAGGATACCACTCAGCAAATGGGAATTAAACTGTGCTTGCTCCTCTAAAAGTTGTGAAGTTTGAGTCACAATATCATTAATTTCCTGGGCAGACTTGACTTGGCTGGCCATGGCTACACCTGCAGTAACTGCTGCAGTTGCTGAAATGGCAATGGCAGCCACGATAGCGGCCGTAATGCTGAAGTTCCTCTTATGGCATAACAGACTCATCATAGGGAACTGCTCTGGGTCAGCTTCCACAGGCCTGGGGACAAAGGTAGGCATTCTAACAACTACTGCTGTAGTCACCACTGATCCATTCCAACACTCTGTCAACCAACAACTGCCTGAAATGGTGCAGTTTTTACTAGAGTTAGTCAAGAGAAACATAAAAGGTGACTTCAAACACACCAAAGCTGCTGACCCTGTGTAATTGCTAACCTCATTGTTATAAGATGTTAATTTCAATTTCATCCTTGTTCCATTACCTGACTTCACCATACCTGACACATTATAAACCTTACCCAAGGATCCTTGCAAGTTTATAAGAGCAGAAACATCCGCACTGGCCTTTGCCTCATTAATCAATACCCAGGACAAGAATGGCCATCCTTCAGTAAACCAAGTTGTGTTATCAGATTTCTCAACATTTCCCATATAGAGCCTCAAGCCAGGAGAGAATTCAAATCCCGAACTAAGCTGTTTATTTCCCCAAGTTCTATCTTGGCAGGAAGTGAAGGTAGGAAAACTACTTGTAAATGGTTGACAATAGGGAGCAACTATAGGTCTTGTGGTATTTTGTCTGTTCTTATTATTGTTATGTAATGGAACTATCCCTTCATGAGTCAGGATCATGGTGGTCACATTCACCTTGTGATTTCCATTAACTTCTGATCCTGTGCCAGAGGCGGAACCAGTAGCTATCTGTCCCAAAGCCTCAATTAACATATGCACAGGAGCTTGATTGTCCTTTAGGAGGTTTACCCAATAAGTCAAGTTTTTTCTGGCTAAAAAAATACAGTAATCATTCTCTTTAAGACTAAAGCAAAGTGACTGATTCAAATAAATATTACTAGCATTATATTCTGCCTAATTCGTGGAAAGGAGCTGGGCACAAGGGACATCTAATTCACATGAGGTGGAAAATATCGTAGGGAGAACTCTGGACTGAGCATGGACTGGCATAGGTAATGGCCAGGTCCGACTAATCCCCCAGAGTATCATTTTTTCCACCTGAATCAGGGGGAAGACGGTCAGGAGTGTCCATATCAGCATCATCCTTAGAGTCATCCTCAAGGCATCTTGTCAATCTTGATGGCACCCAGACTGGCTCCTGATTCTGTGGAGAAACACATAAAGATCCCCTGGAATCGAACGATAATGCGATCCGGGCCTTGGCATTGATTAGAAAGTATGTCTTTCCACAAAACTTTGCCTTGATTGTTGGGTTCTGACGTCATATGATGTTCGGCAACGGTTTCATTTTTATCATTTAAATTTAGAAAATTTATAGTGAATAAAGCAAGAGAGATCCTTTGTTTGGGGGTGCAATTCTCTGCTATTCTCCCTTTTTGTTTTTGTAGGAAGTCCTTGAGCGTACGATGCACATGCTCTATTATCCCTTGCCCTTGTGGATTATAGGGCAGGCCTGTGATATGTTTCACTTGCATTTTGTGACAAAATGAGGCAAAACTCTTAGATGCATAGGCTGGCCCATTGTCTGTTTTCAGTGTATCAGGCTTGCCCCAAGCGGCCCAAGCTTCAAGGCAGTGGGTAATGACATTGTGAACCCTTTCCCCAGAAAGAGGTGTAGCATGCATTACCCCAGAAAATGTATCAATTGAGACATGCACATACTGAAGCTTTCCAAAGGATGGAACATGGGTAACATCCATCTGCCAAATTTCAAGTGGAAAAATGCCTCTGGGATTAACCCCTATTTTTTGAGCAGGCAAGAATTGCACACAAGCAGAACAGCTTTTCACAATATTCCTAGCTATCTCCCTAGAAATTTTAAATTTAGTTCTTAAAACAGCAGATG
>PVIH01019605.1:0-34874 GCA_004025045.1 Sigmodon hispidus | reverse complement strand
GAAATTGAAGAGGATATCAGAAAATGGAAAGCTCTCCCATGTTCCTGGATTGGTAGAATCAACATAGTAAAAATGGCAATTCTACCAAAGGCACTCTACAGATTCAATGCACTGCCCATCAAAATCCCGACACAATATTTTTTAGACCTTGAAAGAACAATACTCAATTTCATTTGGAATAACAGGAAAGCCAGGATTGTCCAAACAATTTTACTCAACAAAAGAACCTCAGGAGGTATCACCATCCCTGACTTCAAGCTATACTATAGAGCTACAGTAATAAAAACAGCCTGATACTGGCATAAAAACAGACTGTTGGACCAATGGAATAGAATTGAGGGTCCAGGTGTTAACTCAAAAACCTATGAACACCTGATCTTTGACAAAGAGGCTCAAAACTTTCAATGGAAAAAAGATAGTATATTTAACAAATGGTGTTGGCATAGCTGGATGGTAGTGTGTAGGAAAATGCAAACAGATCAAGGCTTGTTACCCTGAACAAAACTCAAATCCAAGTGGATCGAAGACCTCAACTTAACCCAGCCACTTTGAACTTGATAGAAAAGATAGTGGGAAATACACTTCTACAAATTGGCACAGGCAACCACTTCCTAAATATTACACCAGTGACACAGACACTAAGAACAACAATCAATAAGTGGGATCTCCTGAAGCTGGGAATCTTCTGCAAAGCCAAGGACACTGTCAATATGGCAAAATGACAGGCTACAGAATGGGAAAATATTTTCACCAATCCTACAAGTGATAGAGGACTGATCTCTAAGATGTATAAAGAGCTCAAGAATCTAGAGCCTAAAACCTTCAATAACCCAATCAAAAATTGGGGTACAGACCTAAAAAGGGAATTCTCAGCAGAGGAACTAAGAATGGCTGAAAGGCACCTGAAAAAGTGCTCATCATCTTTAACTATCAGAAAAATGCAAATCAAAACAACTTTGAGTTACCACCTAACACCTGTTAGATTGGCTAAGATAAAATGCACATATGACAGCCTATGTTGAAGAGGATGCGGAGCAAGGGGAACACTCCTCCATTGGTGGTGGAAGTGTAAGCTTGTTCAGCTACTTTGGAATGCAGTATGGCAGTTTCTCAGAAAATTGAGAATCAATCTCCCCAAGGACCCAGCAATATCACTTCTGGGTGTATATCCTAAAGAGGCACATTCACACTCCAAAGGCATTAACTCAACTATGTTCATAGCAGCATTATTTGTAATAGCAAAAACCTGGAAACAACCTAGATGTCCCTCAACTGAAGAATGGATTAACAAACTGTGGTACATCTACACAATGGAATACTACTCAGCAGTAAGAAAAAACGATATCCTAAAATTTGCAGGCAAATGGATGGACTTGGAGAATATCCTCCTGAGCGAGGTATCACAAACTCAGAAAGATAAGCAGGGGATGTACTCACTCATTAGTGGTCTCTAAACAAACAAACAAGAAAAAAAGCCAAACATGCCCAAGCAGCAAACCACAACCACTGAACAGCTTGGGATCAGAAACACCCTGGACTGACCCTTCAAACCCCACTCCAACTATAGGAACACCTGACTCACTCTTGAAGGAGGGGGGAAAGAACTGGATTTGGCCAGGAGTGAAGACTGATCCAAGCATTATTGGGCCAGTGGGACCACAGGACTGTCTGCTCCCTGCCCAGGGAGGGGATGGGGAGTTTCAGAGAAGTAAAATGACCTGATGTGGTGGGAGGGGGAAGGGACCTTGAATAAGGTTATGCAGGGATGGAAAAAAAATTCAGAGGGAAAGCTGAACACAAAGTAAATATATGTGTAGCAATCTTATTTGCATTATCACCCTTGATAAGTCATGCTTATGATTCTTATCTTCTTCATATTTATTATTAACTTATCAACATTTTAAATTCATTTTACTGCTTTTCTTGATAAATACACAACAAATAAATAAATAAAAATAAATAAAAAGAAGCTCCCTTCCTCCATAGAGGAGAGGTCTACATTGGTTAGAGAGGAATGTAGAGTTTATATTGATGAAGAAATTAGGAAAGTAGTAAAACATGTTCAAGAAAAGGATCAGAAAGTAGTAGATCATGTAGATGTGGAGACTGAGAGAATTTTCCACTCTATAAAATTGTTAGAAAGTTCATTTATGCAAGACCTTCAAGCACTGGAAAAGACCTTCACCTCTTGGTTACAAGATTATGAGGGTCATATGGCAATAATAGAAAAAGATTCTGAGGCAACATCTGCTCAAGACAACCCAGAGCCTCCTCTTAAAAGATATTACAGTAGGGAAAATGCTCTACATAAGGTGGTTACAATGAGGGGACTACCCCTACTCTGCCAACATTATTCCCAGTTTTGGGAGAGAACAAAAAAATTATGGGAAAGGCTTCAGACAACCTGGAATATGTGGTGGAAATGTTCTTTGTATGCTGAAAATAAAGGACTGTTTTGGCCTATGCACAGCACCATAGAAGTGGGTAGAGAATCAGAGGACAGGCAGGTAGGAGAAGGGCAGAGTTAGTCAGTTGCCATCCAACCCCCAAAGTTGGAACATGTAATAGATACAGGTAAGCCATGGGCTGGGCCACATCGTGAGTAGATTAATAGAAATGGGTTGATTTAAGTTGAAAGAACTAGCTAGTAATGTGCTTAAGATGTGGGTAAAAGAGTATGAAATTAATATAAGTGTTTGATTCATTTCTTTGTGGGCAAAAGCTGCTGCAGGCCAGGTTCCAAACCTCTGGGCCAAAAAAGACCCTGGAAAACTTTCTACAACAGATGGCATCCCAACGTGGACAAAACTGCCACATGAAGCCTGAGAAAGTTTAAAAAGCTTAAAGAGAGTTCTAGATTACTGAAACAGAGCCAAAAGTGGCTTTTTGAATTGCATATCTGAATTGATTTATGGTACAGAGACTGCACGGTGTTCAGGCGGGAATTTAAAAATGGCATGTTTGCGGCACATAGCTTAAACACATACATTTCATGGAAGGCTTGGAATAAGTGTGATTGATTTAAGGTTTCTGCTTATACTGAACAGAAAGGAAACAGAGTCAAAAACAGTTTTTCTGGTTGTAGCATTTCCTGAGTCTGCTCTGTTTGCTGGCAATGAGAGATGCAGCATGCTCCCCCACACAACTGAAAAGCAGCCAAAAGGGGCGAAGTTAGCAATTAAAAATAAGGGAAACATCATCCTTTATAATAACTGAAAATAGCACTAAATGCCTTGGAGTAACTATAACCAAAGAGGTAACAGATCTATTTGACAAAAACTGTAAATCACTGAAAAAGAAATTGAAGAGGATATCAGAAAATAGAAAGACCACCCATGGTCCTGGTAGGTAGAATCAACATAGTAAAAATGGCAATTCTACCAAAAGCAATCTACAGATTCAATGAACTGTTCATCAAAATTCCATCACAATTTTTATAGAACTTGATAGAACAATACTCAATTTCATTTGGAATAACAGGAAAGCCAGAATTGCCAAATAAGTTTGCTCAATAAAAGAACCTCAGGAGACATCACCATCCCATACTTCAAATTATACTAAAGACCTACAATAATAAAAACAGCCTGGTACTGGTATAAAGACAGACTTGTGGATAAATGGAATCAAATTGAATAACCTGACATCAACCCAAAGACCTATAAACACCTAATCTTTGACAAACAGGCCCAAAATATTTAATGGATAAAAGATAGTATCTTTAACACATGGTGTTGGCATAGCTGGATGGTAGTGTGTAGAAAAATGCAAATAGATCCGAGCCTGTCACCCTACACAAAACTCAAATCCAAGTAGATCAAAGACCTCAACATAAACCCAGCCACACTGAACATGATTGTAAAGAAAGTGGGAAATACCCTCCAATGCATTGGCACAGGAAGCCTCTTCCTAAATATAACACCAGCAGCACAGACACTGAATATAATACTCAATAAGTGGTACCTCCTGAAACTGAAGTTTGGTAAAATCAGGACACAGTCAATAAGACAAAAAGACAGCCTACAGAACGGGAAAAGATTTTCACCAACCCTACAAATGACAGATGACTAATCTCTAGAATACATAGAGAACTCAAGTAACTAGAGCCCAAAACCTTGAATAACCCAATTAAAAACTGGGTTCAGAACTAATGCAGATTCTCATGAAGGTGATGAAAATTGGGTACAAGAGGTCATTTGTGGTATAAGAAAAAGGCAAACGTTAAGTGCTATAATTGTGGAAGGCAAGGTCATATACAAAGAAACTATAATCAAGATGGTCCCAGAAACACTATCTTTGTAAGGAATGATTACAAGAGAACCCCCCTTACTCCTGGAGTATGCAGAGACTGAAAAATGAAGACATTGGACTAATGAATTTTGGTATACAATGGACAGAGAAGGTATTGTTTTCCCTTCAGGAAACACCCTGAGGGAGCCTTTGAAAGCCTCTAATGGCCCCTTATTAAATTTACTTCAGGTTTTCCCTGTCATCTCAGAAGAAACCCCTTCCCAGAGTGATCAAAAAACATAATGCCTATTATAAAAATACACTGTTGCTCTGGTTGATAGAAAATCCATAGGAAAAACATCAGGATAAACTACAAACAAAAATGATAAAGATTATAAAGGAAACTTCCTCAAAGTTAGGTTTGTAGAAGGGTTTAGCTTTTGCTTCCATAGGTAAAGAAAAGTTATGGGTAACATCAAAATTTAAAAAGACATTAATTGAACCATAGATACTTCATGAAAATAAGTATTGATGGCTCATCTACCCATACTACAATTCTATAAGTTATAAGAAAAAACAAAGGTTTGGGGCAGATTTTTTTTTTGTTTTTACTAAAAACCAGAGGTACCCATATTCAAAAGATTTAGACATCGTGAACATCTAAAACAAAAGGTAGGCTATCCAGAAAAATTTAGAATCAAAAGAATATTGTATCTATTGCCACCAATATCTTCTGTGTGCTAAAATCTTTCTTCTTAAACTCTATCTTCAATTGCAAGATAAGTTAAAGTCCCAGTTAAACTATAAATTAAATCAGGCTTTGGATTTGGAGTGTAGCTCTCTCCTTTTCTAAATGCAAGCATACTTGTTGAAGGAAAATGCAAAATTTTGTATCATATCAGAAGAGCCACCTGATAAAGGACAGAAGAATGACAAAAAAGAAGGGACAGTTCTATTGTCACTAATCTTATTCTGAATAAAAATATATGTATTTAGTTTTTCATACATTCTGTTTGGATTTAGTCTTTTATCAGTTTTCTGCTGTGATCTATGATCCTAATTTTGAACTGGAAGTATTCAACAGGAGGATGGGGACTCACAACAAGGATATCATATGGTCTATGACAAAACCACCAGGTTGACAAATACCAATCAAAGATCAGATTTGGACAACAAACTTCTCAGGACAATTTCAAGGTTGCTAGTTGAGATGAACCAGCTTCATAGACAACTTTAGGGAGGTGCTGAGACAAGCTGTGCACATTCCTGTTATGCAGATACTGAATAACAAATTATACAGCTACATATTTCAGGACTTGACAATCAAAAACACTTTTCAGAATCCCCTAAAGATTCTGTCACCCCCTAGACAGCATGAAGTAAATTTCAGAACACAATGCCCACATTCGCAACAGGTTGGGTGGGTGGTTTTTGGTCATCAGTGGTTTATGGATGATTGTCAGTGCTTAGGGCAATGGCTTAAAAATTGTTATTGGTTATGGTAAGTAAAAAGCTAAACAAGAGAGATTGAACTTAGGGTTTTTGTTTAAAAAAGAAGAAAAATGGGATACAGATATGATAGTATATAAGGGCAGATTATTGAATCTACTTTATAAAGTTATAAGATTTAAATATTTTATATTGGATTTGATTTTGTATATTGTATATAAATTGTGTATATAAATATAAGGTTGACATTAATTTTGTCACTGCACATATATTCCTATTTGTTCAAGGTATTATACTTACACATTTCATCTAAAAGTATAATACAAATTGCTAGTCCAGGAAAGTTATTATTACTAACTAAATAGGTTAAAAAATTGCAAGTTAGTAATTATAAGTTACAATCAAACTTATAGTCATATTTGACATATTTTCAAGATCAAATATATGTTAGATGGACAGGTGTTCTTCAAGTACTTCAGAGATCCATAGTTTCAAAAACATAAGTTATTATTTTTTTGACAATGGGACATCTGCTCCTGGCAGCATGAATCCATTTAGGAGAGGATTATGGACGTAAAGTGAGCTCCTCGATATATGTTGACCTTCTTTGTGACAAAAGTTAGCCACTGGACAAGAAAGTATTCTTACTTTGACTGCTGACAATATGATATTCAAAATGGACAAGCAGGAGAAATACACAAAAAAATGCAAACCTTGCCAAGACAAGGTAGAAAGGACTTTGGTAATATTCTCCTGCCCAGAGAAGTCTGTAAGACATGCCAGGCCTGTAGGCCAAATGGATGCTTAAACAACAAAGAAAAACTTTGAGTGACTGTCCAGGCAGCCAGCTGCTTCATTTCTTACATTTTTGGAAGTTGTGATTTTCTTACTATTTTTTCCTTCTTTGGTCTCTGAGAAATTTGAAGATGAGATAGTTAATAGTTATAGCTCTCTAGGGACAGTTTTGGAAAAGGAAACTGGCTTAAAAGCTAAAATAAATTTAGGAAACATCAAAATATAGTTTTTAGTTAATAATACAAGTTAGATACAAAGTGGATTAGGTACAATCCTTTGGACTCACCAAAATAGGATAAATAATGAAATACTTTTTTTGAATTTGTCAATTGTTAATGAAATGAACATTTCTCATGAAATTAATGTTTGTACATTATTGTAACTAATATTCCTATTGAGTATGTTTTTCCATGTTAGTTATAACTTTCTTTTTTCATTTTTGACACAAAGGAAGATATGTGAATTTGTTTAGATATTTAATAAATCCTGAAATATTAGAAGCAGCACACTGTCAAATCACAGGCAGATAGCTCAGGAAATTCTTGATCCTTTAATAAACAAGAATAAACAGCTGAGAATCAATCACATACACCTTTAATCTCAGCACATAGAAAGCCTGGAGTGATGACCCCATCCTTAATCCCACAACTCCAGAAACAGAATTACTTCTCTTTCTTTGAGTTCACGGCTAAATGCCTTTCATCCTAACTAGGATAGGATAGGGTATATAAGGACTTGAAGAAAAACAGAAGCAATTGGGAGAAGCAACCAGGAGTGAGGCAAGTCAGCTGGGTGAGAACTGACTGTGGTGCTTCCTCTCTCTTATATTTCATCCTTCCCCCAATCGTCGGCTCTGAGTCTCATTTTACACAACCAGAAATTTTGCATTTACAGTTGTACTCTGAGGACATCCTGAGTCAGAATCTCTTTATTTACAGCAGTTTTAAAACTTGACAAAGTCCCTATAAGCCTGTGAAGAGACAAAGGAACTCTCAGAATGATTAATTTTGAACAAGTTTCAAGGTTAATAAGCTCTGACATCTCAGTCCCAGGGCAGCTTCTTGCTCCTCCAGGGTTTCTGACATATTCAGGATGTGGTTGCAACACTGTGTACCTTGCACAGTAATAGACCGCAGAGTCCTCAGATGTCAGGCTGCTGAGATCCATGTAGGCTGTGCTGGAGGATGTGTCTGCTGTCAGTGTGGCCCTGCCCTGGAACTTCTTAGAATAGACAGTATTTCTATTGTAAGGATAAATCCTTCCAATCCACTCCAGGCCCTGACCAGGCTTCTGCTTCACCCAGTGTATATTATAGCTAGTGAAAGTGTAGCCAGAAGCCCTGCAGGACAACTTCACTGATGTCCCAGGTTTCCTCAGCTCAGGACCAGACTGCTGCAGCTGAACCTGGGAATAAACAACTGAGGGAAAAAGGCAGAATGAATGTCATTGTCAGCTTAGTCTCAGTTTATTTTTCATTTATAGAACTTTAAACCCCTTACCTGTGTTTACTGACATGAGGAAGAAAATAATCCAGCTCAGTTTCATGATGAACTCTTATGACTTCTTTAACTGTAGAGAGAACACTGATCCAATGTTGTTCTTTGGTGTGCACAGTCTTGTATTTAGTACCATAGACTCTAGTAATTTGCATATTTATGAGCTGTGTCCTTCTTATAAAACAGTACTATAGTAGCTGGGAAAGAGTGTAGAAGATATCCGAGTCAGGCAGCAAGATGCTGAGTCGCACCTCTGAAACCCCTTTTAGGATTTGTATAACATTCTCTTTCCTAAGCTCTCTGCACATGTTGAAGATGTAATATCAGGACTTAAGCTCTTAATAGATTACTGCCCTGAGACAGTTGTTCCAATTTGTGACAAGATTATCAGACTTATGTACAGATGGTTGTTGTGAAGATAATAGTGACATAAAGTTTAAATTCTGATGTTTGTAATTTTTAAATTCTCATCCTCCCTTCAGGTATATTAAATAAATATTTGTCTTTCCACCTGAAAAAGTGCTCATCATCTTTAGCCATCAGAGAAATGCAAATCAAAACAACTTTGAAATACCACCTAGCACCTGATAGATTGGCTAAGATAAAAGGCAATTGTTGATGGGAGTGTAAACTTGTTCAGCCACTTTGGAATGCAATATGGCGGTTTCTCAGAAAATTGAGAATCAATCTCCCCAATGACCCAGCAATACCACTTCTGGGTGTATACCCTAAAGATGCACAGTCATACTCCAAAGGCATTAGCTCAACTATGTTCATAGCAGCATTATTTGTAATAGCAAGAACCTGGAAACAACCTAGATGTCCCTCAACTGAAGAATGGATTAAAAAACTGTGGTACATCTACACAATGGAATACTACTCAGCAGTAAGAAAAAATGATATCCTAAAATTCACAGGCAAATGGATGGATTTGGAGAATATACTCCTGAGCAAGGTATCACAAACTCAGAAAGATAAGCAGGGGATGTACTCACTCATTAGTAGTCTCTAAAGAAACTAACAAGAAAAAAGCCAAGCATGCCCAAGCTGCAAACCACAACCACTAAACAGCTTGGAATCAGAAACACCCTGGACTGAACCTTCAGATCCCACTCCACCTATACTAACACCTGACTCACTCTTGAGGGAGGGGTACAAAACGGGATTTGCCAGGAGTGGAGACTGAACTAAGCATTATTGGATCAGTGGGACCATGGGACTGTCTGCAACCTGCCCAGGGAGGGGGATGGGGAGTTGTGAAGAAGAAAAAATGACCTGATGTGGTGGGAGGGGGAAGGGACCTTGAATGGGGATATACAGGGATAGAAAAAAAATTCAGAGGGAAACCTGAACACACACAAAAAAATATTTGCCTTTCCAACAAATTATGTACTAAGGAATTCACCCAGACATCCAAAAGGAAACATATTATAAAAATATTTGTCCTGAAAAGATTATTGCAGCAACTTTACAATAACTAAATTATGAAAATAAAGTATGTACATCTCACCCCAGGAATTTATAAAGAATTTATGTTTATATAAATAACACAAAAATTTTATCTGCAAGAAATATGAAACATTCATCACTTATGCAAAATGGGTGCAGCTAGAGGAAAATGCATTAGTTAAGTAGACCTCAGAAACATAGAAATTAATTAAAACTTTCATTAGTAGTTTTTAGATATCAATTGCATCCATATAACAATAATACAAATACATATTCATGTATAAGTAAAATTATCTAATAGAATTAATAAAAAATAAGAGGAGAAAGAAATGAAGAAGAGTTATTATGTAGTAAATATCTACAGTGTACAAAGACATGTATATAAAAATTCCATAGATATATGAAATTTTTATTTTTCTATTCATAGTTTATATTACTTGAAATTTTAATTTATGTGTTCATATTCGTACTATAGTATGATCATATCTACACCCACTATGTCCCTCATATTTCTCTTGAAATCTTCCAATAAGTCTCTTTTCCAGCTTTCTGACCTCTTTTGTTTTACTAACAAAAAACATAGTCCATTAAGTATATACATTGGTAGACATTCACTAGTACATGGCAAATCTTCAGAAATGTTCCAAAGATAATTGATTGTATTTTCTCCATCAGTCATCAAATGCCAATAGATTTTCATTTTAATTTGAGTTCTCAGGAGTTTCTTCATATCTGTACAATTGTTATAACAATAGTTTTACTATATTCAGTGGTCAGAACAGTGATTAATACACATACACCAAAGTGTATGTGTGATCCTCAGAAGACAACTAATGGAATTAAGTTCTTGTATTCTATGATGTGAGTTCTAGCAATCTAATTTATAGTTCCAAGATTGTTAGTGGACACCTTTACTTGCTCAGCTACTTCACTTGGTCTCACAAAACAAAATTAACTCAATGGTATTTTTGTAAATGTTTGCTCTCATATCACATTGTGATTTTTTTTCAGTTGTCCTTTGCTTATATATTATGGTTACAGAGTTGTGGTTTTAGGATTTTGTGTATCTTGTGTGTGAGAGTATTTGTTGCTTTATTTTTGTTTGGTTTTAAACCTTTGTGGAAAATCTATTTTGTCTATTTGTTTTTACCCGACACAGATAAAAATAGGATATGGAGTTGAGAAGAAGAAAAAACAGGAATAATCTCTGAGAAGTAGGAAGAAGTGAATCAGTAAACAGAATACATTGTACAATTTTTTAAATGTTGTAAAAATAAATGAAACCTAAATAAAACACACAAGAAACTACAGTCCTGTGAAAATTTTAACCAAGAATTTTTACTGTTAGGTAATATGGAAACATATGCCAATCACAGTAGGTGCAAGTAAGCTAATAAAATTCAGAGATTCCCTTGAACCCTAAATCATCCTTATTCAGGGGACTTTCGCTCCACAGTCTACTGATGTTTCGGAGCTCCTCTGTAGTCTGGTGTTATGCCTTATGCTGATACTGCACTGTTTCCCTTGAGCAGTGACACCTCCATAAAACTTCAGTGCTCTTGGGGATCTGATGCAGGAATAAATAGCTATTAACCTGAAGATGCTAACTGAATGTTTCTAAGATGGACTTTAAGTAATATCCATATTATTATCAATGACTTTCTCAATGTAAGGCTCATCGCTGTTGACATTGGATCCAACTTTTGCAGCTCCCACTTGTACTAAAGTGAAATAGGAGAGAACAAATTTTGACTACCTGCTTCAGACTATACCTAAAACATATCACCTGATGTTGGAAAACTACAGTGAGACTTAACCTCAGGTGCAGTTTCTCATGTATCCCATGTATGGATTCCTGAGACATGTAGATAAAAAAGTCAACAGAAAGAGTACAACTCCATTTAGAATGTGTTGGATATAGTGTGTGAATTTTGTTTGGTTCTGTCTGGAAATTTCTGTGTGTAGTTTGTTTGGTTAATTGATGATAGTATCCTTCTAATTCATTCTTGCTCAGGTTATGTTCTGTCTGCACAATTTAAATAGGAGTAGGGAAGCAATCTTAGTCATAGTCATTGCAGGAAAATTTTTTAAAATCTTAAAGACTGCTTACCCAACTCCAGCTTAATCTTGGGATGGACATCTATTGCAGAGGGGATACAATGACAGTTTTTGTCTCTGTCTCCCCAGTAGCCCTTCGTCTAGTAAGGTATTTTGCTTTGGCTGTTGCCATGAGGTAGAGGATGATCTTACTTCAACCCACAGTGAGAATATTTGTGCTGCTCTGGGACTGTGGAAAAGACCACTAATGAGTAATTAGTGCTTAGGTGGTTTTATGAATCTTGCTAACACATCCTTTTCCATTAAAATGAATCATAATTCCTGGGTTCTAGGGTCACCTGAACCTTCTTTGGATCAAAAATTTTGTGATGCTCTGAAGATACATTGACTAATCTGCCCCCATCAGACACTGGCCCAGGGCTTTGGATATTTATGCCCATTTGAAATCAATGATCAGTAGAAATAATCACAAATTTTCTATCAGCTGAGAATTTCTGCAACAATTATTTTTCGAAATGTTGATTAGTCCCATTGAACTAAAATACCCTTATTCTTTACTGAAAAATCTTCTATCAACTAATTTACTTTCCAGCAGCAGCAGAAACCCATTCTGTACCTTAGTGACCTTGCTACAAATTTTATTTAACAAATATTCTCTCCAGTGTATTGTAGCATGGGGATCTCACTTATCAACTACACCATGGCCTCTTAATGTAATAAAAATGAAAATGAAATCTACAGGACTTTTGAAATTGCCTTAGTTCACAACATCCATATCTGCTTCTGATACCCTTTATTTCTTAGAAAATGGATGGATCCACAGTGCCACCTTCTGGGTTTGAGTATCTACTTGTACAAGTTTCTCTCTCTCTCTCTCTCTCTCTCTCTCTCTCTCTCTCTCTCTCTCTCTCACACACACACACACACACACACACACACACACACTTACTATTACTGTTGTCTTTTTTGTAATATATCTGGTAAAGCTAAGTATATACTTCAAGAATTGTTTATGAGCTGTGCAACATGTCTCTATGGGCTCACATTACTATCTTCATGGGTGTTAGTTGTAGCTTTAGCAATGACCACTGGTCAGGAAGTAAGTTACCAGAGACAGTCAAAGTGATGTCCATGATGTCCATTTTCTTTATAATACAATTTCCAACCCTGCAGCTTCACAAAAGCAGAAAACTCAAAGCACCTGGAATAGAAAGACATATAGTACATGCAGATTTGAATCCATCTATGGAAAGTATTTTTACACTTGAGAAGTGACAAGAATTTAGGAAAATTTTAACTGTAGTTAGTCTGCTTGTTTAATCAGCATTTGTATCATTAATGTGCTATAGTTTTGCCTATAAAGACTTAAAAAGGCTTGTTTGTACCCTTTTTATTGATCTTTCTAGGTAGAAATGTATATATTCTCAAAACATTTCTAGCCACCCACCCAGATTAGTGTTCCCAATCTCAGCATATTCTTATCCATAGAAAGTCATGACTATTGATTTTCAGATACTTGAATGTATCTGCTATAAGCTTATTTAATGGCAGTAGTGCAGCTGAATAATTGATGACCAGTATCAGTGAGTTAGTGGAACCACATGTTTGTCAATGTACATGCACATTTTTAACTATATATGACACATAGACTCTCATGTTAACTCCTAAACATATATTGCACATCAGGGTATAGATGCATTTGATGTTGGAATTAAAATTTTGTCTGTCCTGCCAATTAGTGCTGCAGCCACTTATGAAACTCAGAAGCTGAATTTTATAGTAGCTGCTGGGACAGTATTTCAGATTTAGTATTAATCAACTTACATTAACTCATTATTTTATGTATGTTTAGCAACTAGTTTGGTTTTTCTTCAGTGCAGTATTCTCATTTTGCTTTCTCTGTGTATTGTTGTAGAAAGTTTCCCAGGCTATTTGGGCTGGAGGTTTGTACCTGGACCCCAGCATCTTTTATCCCCCAAAGAAATGAATCAGACAATTATATTAACTTTGTATTGGCTTTGCCCATGTCTCTTGCACATTACTAGCTAGCTCTTTCATATTAAATCAACCCATTTCTATTAATCTGTCTGCCACATGGCCCAGCCCACTGCTCACCTACATTAGTTGCATATTTATTCTTCGGGAGTCAGAAGGAGACTGACTAACTCCATCCTCCTTCTACCTGTCTGTCCTCTGATTCTCCACCAACTTCTATGGTGCTCTACATAGGCCAAAACAGTCGTTTATTTACAGCATACAGAGAACATTCCACCACACTTTCTCTTTTCTATCCAATCAAAAAGGATGGTTTCAATTTCTATATAGCAAAGTTATAACAAAACAGCTCTCAAGCAAGAATTATAGTCACAATATTTAGTCTACATGTAATTAACAAACTTAAAGAAAATATTGCATATATACCTTATCCTTGTGAGTCTAAAGTTTCATATCTAACATATCTTTTAAAATATCTAAGAAAAACTATACTTATAGTTCTTAAATCTTCAACCACATCAAAGACCACAGAAGTTTATAATATTATCCAAATAAACAGGAAGTGCAAACAACTTCCAAAGTCTAGAAAATGACGATGATGACACCTGTCTGCCTGGACAGTCACCCAAAGTTCCTTTATAACTTTGGGGCATCCTTCTTCAGCCTATATGGCCCAAAGTCTCTGGTATACTTTTCAGTGGTGCAGGAAATCTGTCAAAGTCCATCAGTCTCTTCTCCTTGCATCCAGAAGGATGCCTGGCAAAGTTTTCTGCAAAGCAGGAACCTGAAGGACCATCTCTGCTTGTTCTGCCAAAGTTCAGAGGTCACTTTCAAATGGAACCTGCATATCCAGTTTATACAGAATACTATCAAGCAGTCAATACCAGAATAGTTTCTTGTTCAGTGGCTAATGATTGCCACAAAGTAAATTCCTCATGAAGTTTCTTCAGTGCCCATCATTTTCCTGAAATATATTGGTGCTGCCAGGAGCAGAACTGTCTCACTGTCCAGAAAAGTCTAAGTTCTTAAAATATTTTAAATGCCATATTCTGCATGTCTTTGTAGTGTTTGAAGACTACCTATCTAACTGAAATATATCTTTGTATACCTATAAAAATGTAACTAAAATGACTATCAGTTTGGTTTTCATAGATGTCTATTAAGCTGCAGTTCTCAATTGCACAATACAATTTAAAATGAGTTACATCAGCATCATACCTTAATCAAGAGTAGAAAAATACATTCAGCATAACAAAATTGACCTTAAGTTTATGTCAATACATCAAAATTCACTTATCTCTTCTAATCATTTCTATATCATATTCTCCCTCCACCCTTTTTTTTTGAAAGAGATTGACTATGACCATTAACCATTTATAATGAAAACAAACATTAATAAGTAATATTTTGGGGAAATTGGACATTGCTTTCTTTCTTTTACTACATCCTGCTGACAAAAGATGCTGTTGATCTCATGGGGTCTTGAAGCTGGTTCATCTCAATTTGCATCTTGGAAGCTGATCTTCCCATCAGACAATTTCAGGCGGCCTTGGCAAATGAAGCCACATTTGCCTGGAACCAATCCACAGGTTTTGATCTTCTGTGTAGACAAAAGCAGAAACTCTTTTCCCAAGCAACATATTCTTATAAACAGATCTCAAAGTCAAGATATCTTTAAAGTATATGTATTTGTTTAATTTAGCAGCCTTAGCAATCAACCATCTTTCTGCAGTTAGCTCATAAAAAGTTAAAAAATTAAAGGAAACACAATAACCGTAGTCCAGACTCTTTGTTTATCTGCCATCTTTATGTAGCCTTTTTTTATCTGTTCTCCTATTTCTCTTTTTTAAGGGCTTTCTTTACCCCCTTTTTCTTCTCTCTGAAGCCTATGCATATTTTACATACATTGTACCCAATTTAGAGGTTTTGTGAGTCTAAATCTGTTTTATTGGGAATCCTTAATCATTTTCTAACTCAAAGAGCTTTTAAAATGCTAGTATCACCATGATTGCTGACCCTTCCCATTTTGGCAGCTTTTCAATATGGCAGAGGTCCCCAATGCATCTCTTGCTGCCAGCAACCAGAGCAGACTCAAGAAATGCTGCAACCAGAAAAACTATTTATAACTCTGTTTCCTTTCTGTTCAATATAAGCAGAAACCCTAAATCAATACAACTTATGCTAAGCCTTCCATGAAACCTATGGGTTTTAGCTGTGTGTTGTGGACACGCCATTTTTAAATTCCTGCCTGAACACCGCACCATCTCTATACCATATATCAATTCAGATATGCATTTCAGAAATCAGCTTTTGGCTGTTTCAGTTGTCTATAATGCTTTTTAAGCTTTTAAACTTTCTTAGGCTTATGCAGGTGTTCGGCCCACATTGGGATGTCATCTGTTGTGGAATGTTTCCCTGGCCCATTTGAGCCTGGAGGTTTGGAACCTGGTCCACGGTGGCTTGTTTTCCCCCAAAGAAATGAATCAGACACTTATATTAACTTCATACTGTTTGGACCATGTCTTAAGCACATTACTAGCTAGCTCTTTCATCTTAAATCAACCCGTTTCTATTAATCTGTCTGACACGTGCCCCAACCCATGGCTCACTTGGATTCCTTATATGTCTGTCCTCTTCCGGGGTCAGATGGAGACCAACTAACTCTACCCTCCTTCTACCTGTCTGTCTTCTGATTCTCTACCCACTTCTGTGGTGCTCTACATAGGGCAAAACAGTCCTTTATTTACAGGATACAAAGAACATTCTACAACAGTGTATGACTCGTATTTCTTACTCTGCCTTTTGTCTTGCCAGAATTCTCCTAGTCTGTTGGCTCCTCTATTCTCTGCATAGCTACAGGCCAATTATCATTATATTAATCTAATAGAAGTGAATAAAACTTTACTGTGTACAAGAGAATTATCAAAGAATTGTTGTTGAGATTATGCTCATATTCACATTATATATTATACATGGTAGATGCTTTTGTTTGGATGATTTTTTTTTTTTTTTAGCATTGCTGAAATAGGTCCTGACATTTGATTCTTCTTAAAGAAGGGTGAGCATTTACAATGCAAACAGGGCCTGTAGATTATACTCTTGTTGAAGATGCTTGGCAAATGTTAACTTGTTTCTAGTGAAACATATTTTAGGGTTCCTTGTTTTAGGAACAAGTTGCAATGATAAATGATTATCAACTACAATTTTTTATAGGTCACATTGATTACAACCATTATTCACCATATTTTAAATTTATTTCAAGCAAGAACTTCTTCAGTTAAAAAAAATATAAGTGCTTATTTGCAGTCATGTTGCATACTTAAAATATATCGCAAATAATGACATTACTGTTTTGTCTTTTAATAACTGGTTTTTACCAGATAAATATCTTGTTATCTTACATAATAAGGGTTTGGGTTCCCTTCCCCCTCCCACACCCTACAGTTACTGTCTCTTCTCCACATCTCCCTGTCTTCTCCCCAGCAAGGGCAGGAGGTCCCAAGGTTCCAATATGGCTTAGTTCAGAATCTATTCCTGGCAGATCTGCTTTCCTTACCCCAGCATCAAGACTGGGTCAAGTGTTCCTCTAGAGGGTGTTGGATCCAAAGTGCCAAACCAAGGAGATTCAGATCCCAAGATGCTCAGTGGTTGTGGTTTGCAGTTTAAACATGCTTTTCTTTTTGGTTTAGAGTCCACTAATGAGGGAGTATATACCCTGATTATATTTCTGGGTTTGTAATATCTCACTCAGGAGGATAGTCTCCCAATCCATCCATTTGCCTCCAAATTTTAGGATATCATTTTTTCTTACTGCTGAGTAGTACTCCATTGTGTAGATGTACCACAGTTTGCTAATCCATTCTTCAGTTGAGGGGCATGTAGGTTGTTTAAGAACTGGGGTTTTTTCCCAGATAAATTGAGCTCTTTTTCAAATGCCTTTCAGCCATTTGTAATTCTTCTGCTGAGAATTCACTTTTTAGTTCTGAACCCCATTTTTTTGATTGGGTCCATAAAATATTGTTGTTGTAAAAAGTCTCCCTCCAGGCCCATTTGATCTGCAGTGACTATTATTTCTCAAAGAAATAAATCACATGCTTATATTAACTTTCATCCCCCAAAGAAATGAATCAGACACTTATATACTTTATACTGTTTGGCCCATATCTTAAGCACATTACCAGCTAGCTCTTTCACCTTAATCAACCCATTTGTATAATCTACCCACCACGTGGCATGGCCCGATGCTCACCTGTGTCTCTTACATGTTCCTCCTTCAGGGGTCAGATGGCAAATAACTCTGCCCTTCTCCTAACTGCCGTTCCTCTCATTCCCCACCCACTTCTACAATGCTCTACATAGGCCAAACCAGTTACTTTATTTACATCATACAGGAGCATTTCCACCACATATTGTGCTGGGATTTTGATGGGCAGTGCATTGAAACTGTAGATTGCTTTTGGTAGAACTGACGTTTTTACTAGGTTGTTTCTACCTATCCAGGTTCATGAAAGATCTTTCCATTTTCTGATTTTCTCTTCAATTTTTTTCTTCAGTACCACATTGTTATGCAGTATGGCAGTTTCTCTGAAAACAGGGAATCAATTTCTCCAAGGATCCAGCAATACCACTTCTGGGTGTATATCCTAAAGACACACATTCACACTCAAAGCCATTAGCTCAACTATGTTCATAGCAGTATTATTCATAATAGCAAGAGCCTAGAAACAAACTAGTTGCCCCTCACCACTACTGGGCATATACACTAAAGATGCACATTCACATTCCAAAGGCATTAGCTCAACTATGTTCATAGCAGCATTATTCATAATAGCAAGAACCCAGAAACAACCTAAATGCCCCTCAACTGTGAAGAATGGATTAACAAACTTTGGTACATCTATACAGTGAAGTACTACTTAGTGGCTAGAAAACATGATATCCTAAAATTTGCAGGGAAATGGATGGATTTGGACAATATCCTCTTGAGAAAGGTATCACAAACTCAGAAAGATAAGCAGGGGATGTACTCACTCATTAGTGGACTTTAAACAAAAAGCAGAGCATTCCCAATCTGTAAACCACAACTACTGAACAGCTTAGGATCTGAAACACCTTGGACTGGCATCTTGGAGCCCATTTCCTCCAGAGGAACACTTGACCCTGTTGATGTTGGGGTGAGGAACATGGATCTGCCAGGAGTAGATTTTCAACTAAGCAAACTTGGGACCTTGGGACCTCCTAAACTTGCTCGGTAGGAGATAAAAAGATGGCTAGAAGAGAGACTGAGTGGGATTGGCAGGACGGTGAAGGGAGCTTGAACAAGGGATACATGGATAAAAAAGTGAGACTTTATTCATGATAAACTCAAATAAAATAAAATCTATATTTTGAAAAAGAGATTGCCAGTAATTCTTTTTTTTTTTTAAATTTAGTGGAATTATTTGAAGATTTTTGGCAGAACAGTTCCCAACTTGTGAAGTAAAAACAAAGGACACATGATAGATAAAACAGTCCTGTATAGGAAAGGAAATTTGAGGGGTATCAGTATTCTTAATTTCAAGTCCTACTGTAGACTGTTAGTAATTAAAACACCATGGTATTTGCATAAAACAGACAAGTGAATCATTCATAACAGTGAATCTAAGACACTGTCATAAATTCACATACTTATGGACACCTAATTTTTGACTGAGAAGCCAAAATTATATAACAGAATACATTTAAAATACAGATAGATTTATATTACATGTACCACTATTTTATGAATTTTATTTGGTATTACAATAAATACCTGCCACTTAACCATCTTTCTTGGAAAAGGAAAGGGGGAGGGAAGGGAATTCTAAATATCTCTCTTCTGTCCTTTCACTCAGCTATCTTACTTTCTACTTTAATCTTTATAGAGCTAAGATTATGGGTATATGTCACCATTGTCTGGTTCTTTAGAACTTCAACTTGCTGAGATCCAGATGGATATCTGCCTCCAGAGTGATGGGATTAATGGTATGGTTCATTACTCTCTCATATTCTTAACTTGACTCTATGGGTGGCTCTGTACTCTGATATTCCAAAGTATTTCTTTTAAATATAAAGTATATTACCACTTAGCACCCTACAAAAACTGAAGTCCCAGTGCATCAAAGACCTCAGCATAATTCCAGTTACTCTGAAGAAAAGTGCCTTAAACACATAAGCACAGGTTACACCATCCTGAATAGAACACCATTTGCACAGACACTGAGATCAACAATAAATAAATCCTCACAAAACATAAAAGCTTCTGTAGGGCAAGTGACACTGTAACTAAATAACACATAACAACACCTTAAAGATGGGAAATATCTTCACCAACTTCACATCTGAAAAGAATTAATGCCCAAAATATATAAGGAACTCAGAAACTAGAACTGAAAACACCAAACAACTCATTTTAAAACTGAAGTGCCCATCTAAATAGAGTTCATAACAAAAGAAACTCAAATTCCCAAGATACAATAAAGAAATATTTCTACTTCTTAGCCATTAGAAATGAATCATCTCTGAGACTCCATTTCCTACCAGTAAAAATGGCTAAGATCAAAAAACACTAATGACTGTTGAGACTGGGGAGGATATGGAGCAAGGTGAGCATTTCTCCCTTGCTGGTGAGATTTCAAACTTGTACAGCCACTTTGGAAATCAGTCTGGCAGTGTTTCAGAAAAATAGGAATGAGTTAATCTCACTGGTCATTTTCAAAACTTTCAATAACTCCACAAGAACACTTGCTCAAACTATGCTCATAACAACATTAGTTATAAAAGGCAGACTAGAAGCCACCTGCATGCATGTAAACCAAGAATATACAAAGAAAATGAGAATTACTTACACAATGGAGTATTTCTCAGCTGTTGAAAATCATATATTTAGAAAATTTGGAAGTAAATGAATGAAAGTAGAAAAAGATCACCTTGAATGAGGTAACACAGACCCAAAAAGACAGACATGCTATGTGCTCACTCATAAGTAGATATCTGCTACAAGGTCAAGGACAACCATGCTGCAATCTACAAAGCAGAGAGGCTAGGAAACAAGGAAGGCCCAAAGAACAATGTGAATGCATGAATTTTCTGGGGAAGATTATTTAGAAAATATGTCCTGGGTAGCCTGCAGCCAGTAGGATAGGAATAGGAGGGATTGTGTTGAGTGTAGACAGAGAGGAGAAGTAATAAAAGCAACCGTTTCATTTGAGGCTTTTTCAGACAGGTGAAAAAATTGGTACAAGGGAAACTCATGTGAATCTACATGAATTACTTCAGTTAAGCCCCCTAAAAGGTTGTCTAAACTTGTCATCTCCTGTTATCAGATTTATAACTACCCCGATTGTTATCAGAAAGCCTTTATCCAGTAACTAATAATAATAATAATAACAATAATAATAATAATAAACATATGAGAATCCACAGGCAAACACAGGACTGTGCTCAAAAAATCTTGTTGAAAAGAGGGAGGAAGAACTGTATGAGTCAAGAGTGTCAAGATCATCACAAGGGAACCTACAGCTAACCTGGACTTGTAGGTATTTACAAACTATACTAGCAGCTAGAGAGCCTGCATGGACTGACCTAGGCCCTTAACATAGATATGATATTTGTGTAGCCTGATCTACTTGTGATACCCCTCGAGGTGAAAACAGGGTAAGTTCTTAAAGCCTTGGCTGGTTTCCAGGAACCTAAACCTCATTCTGGGTTGCTTTGCCCAGCTTGAGTACAAAGGAAAAAGCTTAATGTTACCTCACCTTGATATACCCTGCTCTGTTTACAGTCATGAGAGGTCTGCCCCTTTCCAAACAGAAACATAGGAGAGCACTGGGGGGGGTAGGAAGAAGAATGGAAGGATAGAAGGGAGTGATATAAAAAATGAATAAATTTAATAAAAAAAATTTTATTGACTTTACTGCCACTTGAGGACAAGTGAAAGCAGAACACAAAGGAAAGGAAGTAATGTCCCTAGGGGACAGCTGAAATGTTGGAGGACAAAATACTCTTTGGCCCATAGGAAGTAGGTAGTTCTTCATCACTGCACATGCTTCTGGCTGAGACCCAGGCCTGAACAGATACTCAGTGCCTACTGCCACAGATGCACTCCTGGCTTCTATGGGGAGGTTTGTTTATGTTT
Organism: Sigmodon hispidus; assembly: GCA_004025045.1. Taxonomy (NCBI): domain Eukaryota; kingdom Metazoa; phylum Chordata; class Mammalia; order Rodentia; family Cricetidae; genus Sigmodon; species Sigmodon hispidus. The sequence continues at coordinate 13,250 of PVIH01019605.1, read as the reverse complement.
GGACTCACACTAAAATTTCATCACTGTGCTTCTTGCACAGTAATACACAGCTGTGTCTTCAGTAGTCACAGAGCTCAGCCTCAGGGCAAACTGATTCTTGGATGTATCTACTGTCATAATCACACGGCTTTTGAGCGATGGGTTGTATCTGGTATCTCCATCATTATATATCATTGCTATCCACTCCAGCCCTTTCCCTGGATGCTGACGAATCCAACTCCACCAGTAACCACCACTGCTAATGGAGTAACCAGAGACAGTGCATGTGAGGGACAGTGACTGAGAGGGCTTCAGCACACCAGGCCCTGACTCCTGCAGCTGCACCTGGGACAGGACACCTGTGAAAGAAGGACAATAGTGAGCCAGGAGATCAGAACCAGCACACCAAGGTTTCCCACTGCATCCCTGTAGAACTCACAGCCTGGAACCACCACCAGGAAAACAAAGATGCAAAAGTATTTCATGTTCTTGGGGATGAATTCAGTGCACCCTGAAAATATTCTTCAGCTTAAAGAAGGCTCTGAATTTAAGCAGGCCCTTGACTTCTGTAAGCATCCTATAAATTTGCATGTGGGATGTTTTTATAAGTAAATGCATACAACAAGTTTCAGGTTCCACTTTCATAACTCACTGCAAGCTCGTCCTTCTAAGTGAATGGCCCTCTCTTATTCAGTTACTGTCATAGGTTCTAGGCATGCTAGGGGGAAAGATGTACATTGGGAATAGAGTGGTCATGTACAGACACAATAAATAAATAATTTATAAATAAATAAATATATTTTAATATATTTAAAATTATAAAAGCATATAAAATATAAAATAAAACATCAAAAAATAAATGCTCAATTTCATTCTTTACACAAGGTGCTCCAGAGTGGCTCCCAGGCAATACTATTTAAGGTCCTTGTTGAACAGTTAATATTATTACATCTCCTAGAAAATAGCACTGAATTAAGCACCAAATCTGAGTGTAGAGTTATTTAAGATACTTGTTGTACAGTTAATATTATTACATCTCCTAGAAAATAGCACTGAATTAAGCACCATATCTGAGTGTAGAGTTATTTAATGTACTTGTTGAACAGTTAATATTGTTACATCTCCTAGAAAATAGCACTGAATTAAGCACCAGGTCTGAGTGTAGAAACACCTGCTACACTTCTGCTCAGGGCATAACCCACTATAAGCATAGTGTCATCACCTATCGTTAGCCCAGAGTCATCCCTACAACAGTGATTGACCTATACACAATTTTCAAATATGTCATATTTTCTTGAATACAACATATCCATACACTTTACAGTGCAGCCTGCCTATAAATAGTATGCCCTACATGCATTAAAGGACAGACATTGCACCTGAGTGAAGACCTAATCCAGTAAGCGGTACGAGAGTGAAATGAATCAGCAGTGTAATTTAGGGTATTATAAAACTCTCAAAATGTAAGTAAAATAAATAGTAAAAGAAGAGTCAGAGAGTAAAAGGTATAGAAGAAAGTAGAAGAAGGTGATAACAGAGAAGACAAGGATTACAATGATGAAGATTAGGAGCAAAGTGTGAAGGGAAGTCATGAAGGGGAGAAGGGGATGTAGTAGTGATATATGCCTTAAAAACAATTCCAACTTCTAAGTCTTAGAAAATTATTATGAAAGGGAGTAGGTAAAAATTATATGAGACAAAGAAACAGTGAAATTGTGGTGAGATTATGTTTCCTAGGAATGACAGAACCTACACCAGTAAGGTCTCACCACCATGAATGCGTAACCAGGAGCTGAACGAAGTTTAAATTTTTATAGTCAAATTATTGTACCTCATCAGTGAAGGAATTTGAACCAAGATAATTGCTCATTTAGGGCATTGTTATGTTAATGATTAGGTGCTAGAAAGCATCCGTAGCCCTTATAAACTAGAGGCAAATATTAACCCACAATGATGGCAAACATTCTAAAATATTTTCATAAGATGATGAATGACCTAGAGTTAAAGAGTGTAGCACAGTAACAGCAAAGTGTGGTCAGCGATTTCACAATAAGCACATCACTTTTTCAATCACAATGATTACTGACACGATAGAACATAATCACCAGGATTCAATAAGATGTCTTAAGGTTCAGAGTATTTACACTTAATGCTGAATTATTTAATATCAAATACAGACAGTTGTCTTAAATTAAATACTGTTTGGTCTGTGGCTCAGTCATCTTGCTAGCTAGTTCATGAACCTTTAGTCAATCCATTTCTATTAATTATAAAGTCTCATTATAATTAATAATGTGTTTTATTATATCTTGCTCCCCCAGCCATCTCAGTTGCAAACACAATTTTATTGAAATAATATTACTATCAATGCAGTTTTGAGTTTCATGGATAGAAGCAGAGAAAGGTGATGGCATTAAATCATACTATTGCATGATCAGAGTGAAAAATTATATTTATATCTCTATTCCTGAGGTCAGTAGGAGAAGAAAAACCAAGGGATCAGGAAGGCCTAGTTTCTTTTTAAAATTAGTGTCAGTTTTAAGAATTTTATACAACAGCACTCCATCAGCATTACTTCTGCTACCACTTTCACTACCAATTTATTATATTTTAAAAATAATTATTGTTACATACCTATAAATATGCACATGTATATATGTATACATATATATAACCTCATGACTCCATTTAGATTTGCTGTTTGCATATATACAGTACTGATCATGTGAGATAAAGTAATATAAGTGAAGTTCCTTCATGATGATAACTAATTCTCCAACCCTAGTGAGGGACTGAAATACATTGGTATGGGTATTTTTGTTAGGCAATCCTTGATTCCAGCTGTCAACATTATCACCACAAGTGGTGTAACCACTCTAAATATACATTTGTAGTGAATAGTACAGCAATGAACAAGGCTGAGAAAATGTCAATAAAATAGGATATGGGAGTCTTTGGGACATAAAAAAATAAATTTTATAGCTGAGTCATATAGGATATTTCCATTGTGCTTTTCAGAATTCTCTAAACTGATTTCCCTGAAATATCTAGTCTCAGATACTTGGGTACATTTATTCATATATATAAATGGATATTTAAATTATCAAAATGCACATTTATTTAAAAAGAAAGTATCAAAAACTTTTAATTAAAATTTTATGAAATAGATACAATCTTATGGAGTCAGCTTTAAATATAATCATATATTTGCTGCTTTATGTTTGTTTTGTTTTACAAAAGTAGTCTGCATGGTACAAAAGCAGAAATGTAAACAGAAACCTGGCAATAAATTATTTGATATACAGGAAAGTCATATCTATGAAATGCAAATATATTTTTTGCTGTATTCTGTAGCGGGAAATTAGGAACTATATATGTGAACAATTGCGTCAGAAGACTGGAGACGAGCGGGGCATGGTTAATTGGAAAGGATTTTGGAAGTAGACTTTTGAGAGACAAAACCAAGACAGGAATAATATATATATTGATACAAAATTAAACATAATACAAATGTTTATATACTGACACAAATAAAAAATTAATCTATATGTCTGATTAAAATAATATATATTAATACAAAGTTAAATATATAATTGCCCTATTTTACACGTGTCTACCTCTGTCTAAAATATTTTACACATTGATGTATATTAAGCACATTGTCATTTCCATAATACAATTTCTACCTCTAATTATTTATGATAGTCATAACATTTGTTATACTATACACACGAGTTATTTTATATAAATCTTTTTAGATATATATTTTATATATAATAATATATAGTTAAAATATTGTTGTCATTTGATAAAAAATATATATTTTAGTCAATTTTCCTAAGATTATTATACTTAAAATTATGTGGAGGAGCTGTACACTCATTTTAAAATGAATATTTTTACATTATTAGCCTCACTTTCTTAGTTAATTAAGATTACAGATTACGGTTACTCAAATTTATCACCTAACAGTCAAAATACTCCAGCTTTTCAAAAACATGTCAAAATACACCCAATAAATAAGTGTCTTTAACACTTCATAGACCAAAAAAATATGACATTCAAAATTTTGTTATCTCAAATTTAGCCTTAAAAGACATAACAACTCCTAACATCACCATTCCTTTCCCAAAATAGTGTTAAACATCACAAACATCTTACAAAAAAATTATCTTGTTTGACAAATAATAGCCTAAAAGACAAAAAAACTACACTTGCCCCTACTGCTATCAACGTGCTCACTGTCCAAAATAGACCTACAAAATAAAAAATAAAAACTGCCAAAGCCTGCCTAGCCAAAATAAAACAGTCCTACCAAAAAATACCCTACTTCTATAGAGACTTGTCAAATATCCTAGGCCAATAGCCACAAAAATAAATGCTCCCGTTATACAAAAAAATAATAAATAACTGTCCAAATAGTTAACTGTAATTATCTTCTCCTAAATTCTAAAAGTTACTTCACACTTCTAACTTTATATATATATTTTCCTTTTCAAGTCTTAACAATATTAAAGATTAAATAGTTAAAGTTGTTATTACTTCACATTTCAACAAAAACACTCAAATATTAAAACTGTATTGTTTAAAATAAACAACCTTAAAACAATCCCCATACATTTTCTCATATCAACATTTTAAATATTAAATTATACTTTATAATTATTATTTGTTAACAATAGTTTGACCTCACTTATATTAATACCTTTCTCTTTCCCAGACACTGTCTTATAATAATCCCTATAATATATAGTTTTATACCTAGTTTAAAACCTTCCTATTTAGACAAAACGGGGAGATGTAGGGGGAAATCAGGAACTATACATGTGAACTCGTGTCAGAGGACTGGAGACGAGCGGGGCGTGGTTAACTGGAAAGGATTCTGGAAGTAGACCTCTGAGAGAGAAGACCAAGACAGGAAGCCAGCATTCTCTCGCGAGAGTTCCTGACCAGTTGCATGGGTTTTCAAACTTATGATGCGCCTTCTGGGATGCGCGGTTCAGGCCAGGGGTGCGAGAGTTCAGACGTGCAGCGTGGGGGTAAAAAGTTTTCCTTAAAAACGCTCCTGTGCATTACAACCTTATCCCTTCATTTTCTCTTAAAACCTTCACTATTTTATAAGTAATTTTCACAAAATAAACCCCATTTAAAACATATCTCATGACAAGTTTTTACCACAATAGTATTCTAAAATTGTATCCTTATAAACACAGATAAAAGATCTTACTCACATCAAAGTTTTGTTTAAATAAAGATGGAGACTATAACATTGATCTAGATCAGGTAAATATGCAGAGAATATGTGACCCTGGGATGCCCAACTCAAACTGATCCATCTTCAATGCAAACCCTATTCCTAAACCTCAGGGTAAATTTTGTAAGAGAAGAAACAAAGACTGTAAGATCTAGAGGACCAGAATGGCACTAGGTGAAGATATCTTCTAAGCAAGACTGTGATGTTGCACCCATAAAATCTTGACAATATTGAACGCTAAACTGGACATTCATATGATAGGAGAAAAGTGTCCAGTTCCCCACATTTAATCAAAGGCTACAGGTAATCAATGGCTGCTGATAGAGGGAAAATCAATTTTCATCATGGATAAGCTACTAATACGTTATTCAATCCCAAGTGGACTTCTCTAAATTATACATATACATATACACATAAACTGGGACTAATAAATTTTACACAGAAACATACACACTTGTAAAAATATTAATTTAAAAAAGTAGTCATAAGTATGAAAGAGTTAGGGATGAATATAATAGAAATTGAGTGTGAATATTGATAGGTACAATACTTAGGTAAAACATTCAATTAATCTTTTAATTAATTTTTTTCTTGTTTATTATGAATAAAGTCACATTTTCTATCCATGCATATATATCCTTATTCAAGGTCCCTTCCCCCACCCACCCTCTCAGGTCACTCTCTCTTATCCACATCTCCCCATCTCCTCCCTAGCATGGGCAGGAGGTCCCAAGGTCCCAATATTGCTCAGATCAGCCTCCATGCCTGGCAGATCCAGTTTTCTCCCCCCAACATCGAGACTGAGTCAGGTGTTCCTCTAAGGGGTGTAGAATCCAAGGTGTCAGTCCAAGAAAGCAACAAGAAAATCTTCATACTCATTTCCATTGTCACTGTTCTGAGTTAAGCACTGAACACTAAATAAGAAGACCTGAGATTCTAGGGCTAAGCTCCACAGCCAGAGCTGCAGAGTTAGCTCTGGGCCAGTTTTATGAGCAGTGTCAGGCCTTGTTTGTGTTTTCTGATGTTGAGTAATGAGTTCTGTGGTGGAAGATTTAGACATATAAATGTCTTGAGCAGATGAAGGAAACAAAACTGAGTAATGGGAAAAGAATTAAAGAATTACCTATTTTTCATATATATTTACAATGTAATTCATAGTCTTATTTATTGTTTTGAACTATACAAACTGCTTTGCCTTATTAGCTCCACAGAAGCTGTTATAACAAAATGTTGATTATTTAGGAAAAATAATGTAGATTTATGAATATTTATTTATTCCAGATATTAAATTGAAAAAATTGGTTTCAAGGATGTAGTTTGGTGCTGATTCATGCAATAATACTGTTATGCAATACTTAGTTTTGAAAAGTAAAGATTTTTAATTTTTACATATTTTATTTTATCATAACTTTGAAAAAATTGAACTTATGTGTTTTAATTTATTTTTGTTTGGACTGGGCTGTGTTTAAAGTAGTACTTCTGTACATCAGGTTGCTATTTTTATGTATCTTCACATTAATGAAAGTGCATGTTTTTGAAGACATAGAGAAATCTAGAGCCTTCAATCTAGGATCCTGCTCTGATGCCCTTCCATCTCTCCACCATTGCCCATTCCCTAGGACATGACATTCTATATGGTTGGGAATGAGACTCAGTGTGAAGAGGCTTGAACCTGACTCTTTATGATACAAGACTGTCAAGTCCAAATTTTTCAGTTGAGAAATTTATTGTACCGGAGACAAATTGTCTTTGTGGTTACTGGGAGTGTTTTTGAATTGTGTTATCTTTGTTTTTGTAGGATTCCCAGGAGCGTAACATAGATTCTAGGAAGTAACTGAAATTTCCAACTCAAGTCTTGTATCTCTCAAGGCAAGCATTAAAACTGTCATAAGAGATGGTCTCCTAGAGCTTCTTTGTCATTAACTAAGATGAATAAAACTCATGTTGAGTCAAAAAACACCCTTGCTGGTCCCTCTCTTTACCTTCTCAGGTCCCTCTCTTCACCTTCTCAGGCTTTTTACATAAATTTCCTTATTTATTTACTTATTTATTTATTTATCATTTATTTATTTATAATTTTTGCTGTCTCATAGCAATAAGTATTTAGTAATTTAGTTTTGCCCCTAATCTCATAAGAAGCCTCATCAACACTTTGGACATTCATTAACTTTTGATCCTGCTGACCTTAGCCATCATTTATAAATTCAGAATTAATTTTTAGCATTTAGTTAACTTAAATCTCTCTCTCTCTCTCTCTCTCTCTCTCTCTCTCTCTCTCTCTCTCTCTCTCTGTGTGTGTGTGTGTGTGTGTGTGTGTTAATTGAAGTCTGTATTTAGAGACTTTACAAATATATACAGACCACAAGTGCAAAGAATATTTTGAAAAAAGTACATTAGATGGCATGCCAACTGAAATTCCAGAAACATTATTCAATTATGTCTGCATCTGTTTCTGCAACGCCCTTGTTATCCGTATGTGCACTGTGCCCTCTGATGGTCATAATTTCCCTTGCAGGGTGGTTTGAGTATGCGTTTGCACTGAACACCTGTCATTGTATCAGTGGTATAGTAATAAATAGCAGTTTCTTCTGCTCTCAAGCTGTTCATTTGCACATAGACACTGTTTTTGAAATCTTTTCTTGAGATGGTGAATCTGCCTTTCACAGAATCACTATAATATGTCTTATAATTATTAGTTTTGTGTTTTATTCTAGCAACCCTCTCCAGTTCCTTCTCTGGAAACTGGCGTTCCCTGACTCTACCAGCTGAACCTCACACTGCACATCTGCAATCAAAGAAAATCTTCTTGGTAAATTATCACAAATATCCAGTTTTTCTCACTCACAATCATTCACACCAGTCATTTCTTGAGACTAAAGTACCTTTTAAAAGAACAACAAGAAAAATTAAGTTCAGTCCTAACATCATACTGAATGTTTTTGGTTCAAGGCTGATCACTAAATGGGAGGACCTGCAAATCCAGAGCTGTGTCACACTTTCAAAGCTGACGCATCAGGGCTGACATTTATGAGTTGGAGGGGAGTATATTAAAGGCAGAGACCCTGGTCTAAAAGGAAGGTTTGTAGAAAATAAAGAGAAGGGAAAATAAATGCATATATGTGTGTGTATCTATATTTACATACATACACACATATATGCATATAGAATAATAATATAAAAAATAAACAAAAGTACCAGTGATACTCTAGGAACCTCTAGATTTACAATATTGATCCCATTAAATATACACCACATGCTTCATGTGCCTTTATTGAGCCAACATCACAAGGGAAATATGGAGATTTTATGTGAGAAGATTTTTGTCTTAAACTTCTGTACAAATAAAATCCTTGAAATTAAATCTTTTGTAAAATAATAGATTAAAAATAAAATCACAAAATACTATAAGATCAATTTTTGGTAAAAGAATATTGGGAACAAAGTTAATAATGCTTAAATTAGGAGATGTTATGAAAGATGTTTTTGACTTAAAGCCCTCTGAATAAGTAGGAAATCATGCCTAGTATACAGAAAATCTCCCTAAATACCCTGGGTTAGTTAAGCCATAGATCTTGCAGAATCTATAACTGATACTTTACTAAACAGCATAATCTCTATGTACATTTATATAACCTTATATGCATATAGGTGTAATTATCTTCATTCATTAAGAAAATTTTCTGCAAATAACTTATTTTATAAACTTATTAAATTAAAATAAATTATGAATTTGAAAAAAACAGTAATCTAATAAGGAGGGTTTGCAGAGAAAAGGGTTGGAGAAAAGAGTTATTATATTATAATCTAAAAAAATAAACAAAAATACCAGGAACACTCCAAATGTCTTTACCTCCTGAGCTGTTTTGAGCCACTAAATTTGTATGACCCATCTAGTGCATTCTCATTCTCTCCACTGTGTAGACAGCCATTATTGGGTTACTAAGAAAATATTTGGCAAGTTGAATTGATAAAATCTTAGAATACTGAAGTTCTCATTTCAAAGGAGAAAAGGTAAAGAAGGTGTTTATTAAGAAGGTGGTATGAGTTATCAAAGCCACTACACATATATTAGTTTTACCATTACAAAGAACAATGAAAATTAAAGAAAATGATATTATCTCATATCTAATTGAATGTTCTCAAATCAGACAATGTGTTCACTGATTTAATATGATGATTGAGTTCATGCTCACACATGTATGAAATAACATTCTGTTATGCAGTATGGCAGTTACTCAGAAAACTGGGAATCAATCTCCCCATGGATTCAGCAATACCACTTCTGGGTGTATACCCTAAAGATGCACAGTCACACCCCAGAGGCATTAGCTCAACTATGTTCTTAGCAGCATTATTCGTAATAGCAAGAACCTGGAAATAACCTAGATGCCCCTCAACTGAGGAACACATTAAAAAACTGTGGTACATCTACACAATGGAGTACTACTCAGCAGGAAGCAAAAATGATATCCCCAGATTTGCAGGCAAATGGGTGGATTTGCAGAATATTCCCCTGAGCAAGTTATCTCGAACCCAGAAAGATGAGCAAGGGATGTACTCACTCATTAGTGGACTCTAAGCAAAAAGAGCAAAAAGGAAAGCATGTCCAAGCTGCAAACCACAACCCCTGAACAGCTTTGGATCTGAAACACCTGTGACTGGCACCTTGGATCCCACTCCTTCTAGAGGAACACCTGACTCTGTCTTGATGTTGGGGTGAGGAAACTGGATCTGCCAGGAGCAGATGCTGAACTGAGCAATATTGGGACCTTGGAACCTCCTGCCCATGCTGGGGAGGAGATGGGGAGATGTTGGTAAGAGAGAGTGACTGGCAGGTGTGGGAAGGGGGAGAGACCTTTAATAAGGATATATACAGATAGAAAATGTGACTTTATTCATAATAAAAAAAAGAGGGAAAAAAGTAAAAGAAATCTAGAAACTACCTAGTTGCCCCTCACCTGAAGAATGGATTAATAAGCTTTGTTACATCTACACAATGGAGTACTACTCAGCAGTAAGTAACTATATTCTATAATTTGCAGGCAAATGGATGGATATGGAGAATATCCTCATGAGCGAGGTTTCACAATCCCAGAAAGATAAACAAGGAATGTAATCACTCATTAGTGGACTTTAAACAAAAAGCAAAGCATGTCCAAGCTGCAAACCACAAACACTGAACAGCTTGGGATGTGAAGCACCTTGAACTGGCCCTTTGGAGCCCACTCCCTCCAAAGGAACACTTGAGCCAGTCTTGACGTGGGGATTAGGAAAGTGGATTTACCTGGAGTGGATGCTGAACTAAGCCACCTTGGAACCTTGGGACCTCCTGTCCTTGCCGGGGAGGAGATAAGGAGATGGGGAGAAAAGTGACTTGTAATTGTGGGAGGGGAAGGGCCTTTGAACAAAGGAATACATGAATAAAAAAATGAGTTTATTAATAATTAAAAAATGAGAAAACCTCAAAAAAAGAAAGAACATTGTAAAAGCATCTAATACCATAGCTAATGGTTAATAAATTTTAGTTTATGCTCTTCCTTTTAAAAAAATCACTTAGTGCAATAAAAATATTTTTCTAAATCAAACAAAAAAAATCTTCCGTCTGTGTCTGTGGCCTTATTGTTTTCTACAATAAAGTATATATTAATATTTTTAGAATATATTAAGGTGGACAAAGTTGACTGTACCCTAGTACTTTCTAAATGAAAGTTATTTGTGCTCATTTCACTGAAAACACCCAAGAGGCAGTGATATTGGTGAGAACTAGAATTTTTCAATAGATCACAAGAGAGAGAGACTCCTTTCTCATTAATCCAGGCTCAGAGATCATAAGATTTAACTTTTATTCTAGTTCTTATGACAATTTTACCCTGTTCTTGGAAATAAACAGCACATCAGATTATAAACTCTAATGATCTAACTAGATTTTGTGTGATACTAGGGTCAGAGACGACGTTTCAATGACCATCATAGCTCATTTGTAGCCTTCAGACTTGGTTTCTGGTCACTTTTATCCTGAATGCTTTAGAGAATCTAGGTCTTTGCATCTGTGCACACAGTTGAAGAAACAAATGCCATGAATTCCAAAGTTGTATGTAAGCATGTATCCCATGAACTGTGGAACTTAGTTATATTTCAGTGTAGGTACACATTGTGTGTCCTGGTTCAATTTTTGTTTCTGTGATAGAAAAGATGGACTAAAGGAAACTAAAATGTGCAGGTAAATATTTATCTTTAGATTCTAGATTGTACCATAAACATAGAAAATTCAGAGTAGAAACATATAACACCTAATCACATTCACAGTCAGGAACAGAGAGAGAATGAGTATGTGAATGCTCACTTGTTATCATCTCCTTTTTTACTTATTTAATCCAGCTTTCCAAGCTCAGTAAACGCTCAGTTTGTAATGGTTCTTCTAAAAAAAATTATCACAATTAAGACAGTTTCCTCACAGGCTAACCTGATGAAGAATATTTTCATTATGAGCAAGGTCAAAATTAGAACTATTACACTATGTAACAGACTTTTGATTTCTGAGCATAGTTCTAGAGTCAAGCAGACTATGAATTGTGGTAGAATGTTTTTTGGGGAGGGGATAGGGAGTTGTGGAGAAGAAAAAATGACCTGATGTGGTGGGAGGGGGAAAGAACCTTGAATAAGGATATACAGGGATGGAAAAAAAAATTCAGAGGGAAAGCTGAACACAAAGTAAATATATGTGTAGCAATCTTATTTGCATTACCACCCTTGATAAGTCATGTTTATGATTTTTATCTTCTTTATAGTTATTGCTAACTTATCAGCATTTTAAATTCATTTTACTGTTTTTCTTGATAAATACAAAATAAATAAAGAAAAAAAGAAAAAAAGAAAAAAAAACCTCATATGTTTCACAAAATGCTTAACATAAATATAATTAATTTAAAGTTTATACTTATACTAAACAAAAAAGAAGTCAAAAACAGTTTTTCTGATAACATTTCCTGAGTCCACTCTATTTACTGGCAACAAGAAAGATACAACAAACTCCTCAGCCATATTAAAATGCCACTGAAAGAGACAAAGTCAACAATAAAAATAATACCGACATTTTAAAAGCTCTTTAAATTAAAAAATAATTAAAAATTCTCAATAAAACAAATTTAGACTCAAAAAAACCTCTAAACAAAATACAATATATATAAAATGCACATAAGCTTCAAAAAAATAAATAAACACCTTTAAAAAATAAAAAATAAAAATAAAAAAGCCACATAAAAATAACAAATAAACAAAAAATCTAAATTATAGTTATTATACTTTCTTTTAATTTTTAACTTTTAATAAACAATTACAAATAGATAATTAATTACTAAGGCTACTAAGTTAAACAAATATATATACTTTAAAAATATTTTGACTTTAAAATCTGTTTATATAAATATATTGCTTAAAAAAAGAGTTTATACTTTTGTCTCCACAAAAAATCAAAACCTATAAATTAATACTAGGCAAATTTGGTTTCATTTGCCAAAGGCACCGAAACATCCTCAGCTCCCAAAATGGTCAGCTAAAATTGTACAGCCTTAAGACCCCATAAGATCAGCAACGTCCTTTAACAACAAAAAATAATAAAAAAAGCTACGTCCAATTTCCCCAAAATATTACTCTTAATGTTTATTTTCATTAAAAGTAGTTAATAGTCCTAGTCAATCTCTTAAAAACATATAATATAAAAATAATTAAAAACTAAATATATTTTAGTTTATTTATATAAACTTAAAATAAACTTTGTTATCCTATATATATTTTCCTACTCTTAATTAAAGCTTGATGCTAATATAACTCATTTAAAATTATGATATATAATTAAAAATACAAATTAATAGTCATTTATAATAACCAAACTTATAGTCATGTTAAGTTTTTATAAATATACAAAAATATATTTCAATTAAATAAATAATGTTCAAATACTTCAAAGACATACAAAATATAACATTTAAAATATTTTAAAAACTTAAACTTTTTTAAA
>PVIH01019604.1:0-34875 GCA_004025045.1 Sigmodon hispidus | reverse complement strand
CTGCGATTTATTGCGATTCTAAACATGCTTATATAGCAGAATATGGGGAGGGGGCAATCTTCAAACACCTGCAGGAAGCTGGCCAGGGGAGCAGGATATTGGCAGGGTAAAAGGGTGACTGGTCTTGCTTCAGGGGAGAGTTGCTAGGTAACCTAACCATAGAATATTCTTGCTATTCTATTCTTTAGAGCTACCTTTATGGGAGGACTGCTACGTAACCTAGCCACAGAATGTTCCTGTTATTTTATTCTTTAGAGTTACTTCTCTGCTACTGTGACCCAAGCCAGAACATCTATTTTACTTTGGGAAAAACATCTATTCTACCTGGAAGAACATCTATTTTACTGAAGGTCGTGCTGGCTCAGTGGTTGGTTTCTCAGTAAGTACCCATGGGAGCCTTTAGCTAGAGGCCTAGAGGCTCAAGCCAGGGTCTTGGTCCCTGACAGGACATGTCCTCAAAGCAGAGACAGACCTCAAGTTTGGGTCCTTCAACTTCATTCTGAGACCCTGCCCCAAACTAACACACCTTGCAAAACAACAAAACAGGCAGGGAAAATATCCCAAGGTAGAAACTATTGTAATGTACTTAAAATGTTTAGTATTTTGTATGAGCAATTTAACCTAATTAACCAAAAGAAAGGCAAGTCTACAGAACTGCCTTTTAACATTCCTTTTCCTTGTTGGAACAGATCAAGAATGACCTCCACCACTACACACTCACCATAAATTCGTAGAGCAGCAGCTTGCAAGCTTTTCAGTAAGTCCTTATCTGCTTGTGCTGCAGCAGTATAAATGATATCAATCAGTTGTGTGGACAGCTCAGGGTTTCGGGAGCCAAGGTGTGATAGCTGCAATGGTAGGCCGGCCAACCAACGGGATAATATTTTGCTTCGGTACCTTAGGAAGGCCAATGAAAAATAGGATAAAATGTTAATTTACAAACATGAGAGATATTACTTAAACCAAAATCAATCTTATTTTCTATTTAAATGTAACAAAAGTAGTGACATACAAATAACACATTTTCTTATTTAAGCATTTGAAAGCAGGTAGAATGCTGGCATCCCTTTTGTTGCTGTGGCAGTTTTGCCCACTAAATCAAGAAATTATATAACTTCTAAATAAAGAGACACCAGCTAAGATCCAAGTGAGTTGTTTATCCTGTGTTAGCTACCATAAAATATATGAAACAAACTGATGTGTTTAATATGTAGCCACCATACAAAGCAACTTCAGATTTCCATTATATCTTATTTAGATATGGGTAGAGTTTTCTAGCACTATAAAGAATTTTTATTGATAAAATTTTATACTATTTCTTGAATTCAACAAGTAGACAATTTTTAAAGACTTAATCATATTGAAGTACACAGACTACAAAACAACTCAACAAGAGATTAACAGAAAATAAAAAATCTTTACCTCAATCTGTAAGACCTCAGTTCTTCTTTCTGATAGATTTTACTGAAAAATTTGATTAACAAAGTCCTAACTGAAAGAAGCAGGCCCCTCTGTTGATACAGTGTATATACTGCCTTAATGAGATTCTCTGTAGCCTCTGAGAACAGAAAGAAAACAATGGCATGTGAACAGATACTCTTTTCACACAGTACTTCTACTTTGTTCCTGGGCAAAGCTGTCTTAGGCATAAACTGATGATTATCATATATAGCAACAGTGTGACATACAAAAGTTAAAGCAACCAAAGATTACAATTATCACTTTTCTTAGAAACAAACCTAGGATGACAAAAACCAAGGTAATGGAAAGATAAATGTCATTTAAAAAGCAAACCGAAAAGCTTTGATTTGCATAGGGAAAATAATTAGTAACTAACTTCAAAAAAACTAACTTAATTTCAAACTAGACAGAGAAGTAAGCATATCCAGGAAGGCAAACATCTTTACCAATTTGCTTCAGAATGACCCCAGCCGGGGCTGGAGAGATGGCTCAGCAGTTAAGGGCACCCTCTGCTCTTCCAGAGGACCCGGGTTCGATTCCCAGCACCCACATGGCAGCTAACAACTGTCTGTAGTTCCAGTTCCAGGCAAACACCAAGGCAAATAAGTAAATAAATAATAAAGTTTTTTTTTAAAAAAAAAAAAGAAGAATGACCCCAGCCTAAGAAGGAAGTACTTTTAAGAGACATGTCCAGTGCTCAAGCAGACAGCTTAGGCTTGCAATGGCTTAAATGTAAACAGTGTTAATTACATGGATTGATGGCAATCACCATTCATGCTAGACCTAGAGCTTCTCTCTTGCACCACCTACCTCTGTTTGGTTGCATCTGTATTAGCCTCCATGAAACTCCAAGCAATCTGTTCAGCTGTTTACTGTTCAGCCTAGTACCACCTTTAAGAGTCTCCGTCACAAATTTCTTTATTGTTTCTATCCAACTGGAATCATTCTGCAAAGTTGAGGCATTTGCCAGCGAGACCATGATATCAGACAGCGTTAAATTCAGTAAAAGATGATCTACATTACTGGAGAGAACCGTGCAATGCTTGATGCTAAAAACAAAACACACACACACAAATCTATAAACCACACCTGCTTGTGAACACTTAAAATAGTCCTAACAATGGATAAAAAGGGTTATTTTTTTTTTCTTGTAGAATTTACAATTTCCAGGAGAAGACAGAAACAACTTTAGGCCGTAGTTCCGTAAATAAAACTAACCTATGGAATCAAGGTTATATTTTTTAAAGAAAAAAATTAGCATTTATAGCCCTGGTCTGAGTTACTATTACAAGAAGGGCAAATGGTGATACCTAAAACTGCACTGTTACCTTAGACTTCTACATGGCTTGATAAGACTGAAAATTCTAACTTCAAATCCTTTTAAAGCAAGTACTTGTATTTGGTAGAAGATTACAGTAATACTGATTTTTACTTTATTTCAAATAAATCATCAGTTTTAAAAGAACCACTAATTTCTCATCATAATTTGGTAGTGCATGAAATAAAACTGCTAGGTACAGTAACATTAGCCTTTAATTCCATTATTTGGAAGGCAGAGACAGCCTAATTTGGAGTTCAAGGACAGCGTGATCTACATGGTGAGTTCTGGACCAGCTAGAGCTACACAGTGAAATCCTGTCTCAAAAATAAACAATATTAAAAACTGTAAGAAGAAAACTCATCCAGGTAAACAATCATCCAATCTTATAATTCATATATTAAAATGTTAAAAATCATTTTATTTCTTTTAGTCAAGTAAAACACATTCCTTCTAAAGCTTCAAAGAAATTACAAAATACCTCTAAGAGTATTACAATAAAAATAAAGTTGAAACTTAATCTCAGATTATTTAATAGTAGAAGTGATTCTGTTTAGAAAAACATCAGTCATAATCATAACTATCTCAAAATAACCTAAATAAATAAAAGAAAGGACAGCCCTACGTCAGGCTTGAACAAGGACATGTAGTGAATTACCATACATATACAAGTATAGAAATTTGGTCTGGTAATATTGAGCATCAAATGCAAGGCTGAAAATGACAAGTCTAAAAGAGGAAAATGGTAATAAGTCAGTGGCTAAAGATATCAAAACAAATTCTGCAGACAAATAAATATAGCTATTTGCTTCCCTTAGACTCCGTGGGTAGAAAACGAAAACTGAGTGTTATAGACTATTATCAAAGAAAAGCTTGTGTGGATGCCTAAACAATTTAGGTGAGCAATGCCAGAAATGTCAAGATTTGATGTTGGAACAAGCTAAGAAGACATTTAGGAAAAATGAAAGTCTCTGGATTTAAAATGTGTTTAAAAGTATGTATATGAGTTTGGAGACTGTCAAAGAGTCATTAAAGAGAAGGAGAAAAATGGAAACCCAGACTGAGATCTTCTTTTGGATATGCTGAATTTAAACATGTCAAAGTCACAGAGAGAGATGACCAATAGACAATTCGAAACACAAGTCTAACATTGAAAGACTCAGAGTTTAGAAAATACCCATTTAAATACTCCCAAGGAAAAATAGCTGAGAAAATTAATTTTTATCTTATGGAGACAATTCTCTACTAAAAATGTGAAAATTTCCTTATTAGGAGAGAATAAAACCTTGAATACTTTCTATACATAAGTTTCTCTCACATAGCCTGATTTACTATGTAGAAGGTTCTCAACCTTCCTAGATCATTCAACACAGTTCCTCATGCTGTGGTGACCCCTACACACCATAAAATTCTTTTCATTGCTACTTCATAACTATAACTATGTTTTCTGGTGGGTCTCAGGTGACCCCTATGAAAGGGTCCTTCAACCAATCTGGAACCACTGACCTAGATGTCTTAATGGATATCTGCAATTTAGAAGCTTTCATTCTCTTCCTCCAGTTATTTACATAGAAAGTTTTCAAGCTAATATATTAGAGCTGGGCATGATGGTACACACCTTCAATCCCACACTTAGGGGTCAGAGGCAGGGGGAATCTCTGATTTAAAAGCCTGTCTACAGAGCGAGTTCCATGACAGCCAAAGAAAAACCCTTTCTTGAAAACCGAGGGAGTAGGGAGACTTAAATATACAAACCTATACAAATTCTATAATGAAACCAAAACTGTAGTAAAATCTCAGTTTCTAGAAAAGATGGTTTAAATAGTTAGAGCCAAATCTTGCTGATAAATTTAAAGTAGGATGAAAGCGAGCCATGGTGGACACATACCTTTAATCTTATCTCATTCTGAAAATAAAAGATACCGTAACAATATTTTTAAATTATTAGAACTATTCAGAAACTGATTAAAGGCCTTTCAAGATTCACAATCAGCTAGGTATGGTGGCACTTGCCTTCAATCACTCACTGCACTTAAAAAAAAAAGGCAAAGGCAGGTAGAGCTCTATGAGTCTGAGTCCAGCCAAAGCTACATAGTGAGACTCTATCTCAAATACAGGAAAAATAACAACAACCAAAAGCAACAGACTCAAGAGCTCTTACTCATCAAGTCAATGAATCTCAAAGAGAAAAAGTAAAAAATAAATCCGACACCTATTGAGATATCAATATAAAACTACATAAAATTGAAGAAACTTTCAAGGGTGTTGGAAAAAGAACTGAGTATGGTGGCACAGACCTGCAATCATAGCACATAGGAGGCAAAGGTGAGTGGACTGTCTGTCTAGTTTGTTGACAATTTCATACAAGCTAAGAGTTACAGGGAGCAGAAGGAACCTCAACTGAGAAAATGCCTCCAGAAGACTGAATTGTACAAAAGCCCGTAAAGCATTTTCTTAATTAGTGATTGATGTGGAAGAACCCAGGCCATTGTGGGTAGGGTCATCCCTGGACTTATAACTCTGGTTTTTGCCATGAAGGAGCAAAACAGGTAAGCAACACCCATCCATAGCCTTTGTATCATCTCCTTACTCCAAATTCCAGTCTTGCTTGAGTTTCTGTCCTTCAGGGACTATAGTGGTAATTCAGTTTACCCAGATAAGCCCTTATAACATCAAAAAAATTAAATCCCAATAAACATAAACAACTTGTCAACCCAACACCCACCCCTCCCACCCCCGCTCCAAAACAAAAAAGCGCCCTGCTCCATCCCTCTACCGGCCTCCGTTTCAGTCCTCCTTTTCCCCTAAAATCGCCTTTATGCCCATAAGTGTTTCTATAACTAATAAATGTTAATTGAACATATTAAAAACCAGTTATAATAAATCGACATCTGACGCCCAAAATTAAAAAATAAATAAAATTATATCCACCTACAAACTATTAGCCAAAAAATAAACCAAAAACAAAATACCATAATATAAATACTTATATATTAATACAAGTAAATTTTATATGTTCTATTAAAATGATCTATATATTAATACAAAATTAAACATATAATTGCCCTATTTTACACATACAATACATATTAAATATATGACTGTCATTTCCATAATACAATGTCTACCTGTTTATTTATGCGTCATAACATTTATTATAATATATACACAAGTTGTTTTATATAACTTTGTTTAAATATTTTATACAATAGTTAAAATACTGTTGTCACTTTATACGATATATATATCCTGTTAACATTCATACTTACAGTCATTATACAAAAATTATACACTCATTTATAAATTGCCTATTCTTACAATATAAGCTTCACCCTTTCAGTTTACTAAAATTACAAATTACCACTACTCAAATTTGTCACATAATAATCAAGATACTCGAACTTCCCAAAAACACACTAAAATATATCAAATAAACATCTTCAACCACTTCATAGACCAAAAAAATATAACATTTAAAATTTTATCATCTAAAATTCAGCCATAACAGACAACTCCTAACATCACTATTCCTTTCCCAAAGTAATATTAAACATCACTGACATCTCACAAAAAGATTGTCTTCTTTAACAAATAGCCTAATAACCAAAAGACTGCACTTGACCCAACTACTGTCAGCATACACACTGTCCAATCTAAGCAAACAAAATAAAAAATAAAGACTGCCAAAGCCTGCCTAAACAAGATAAAACAATCTCTCTAAAAAATATTCTACTTCTAAAAAGACTTATCAAACATCCTAGGTCAATAGTCAAAAAAAAAAAAACTCCCACTATACAAAAAAAAAAAATTTTAACTGTCCAAATAGTTAACTGTCGTTGTCCTCTTCTAAATCTTAAAAATTACTCTTGTGTAATTTTCACATAATATATTTTCCCTCTCAAATGTTAAAAACTAAATAATTAAAATTACTATTACTTCATATCTCAACAAAAAACATTCAAATATTAAATCCTTATTATTCAAAATAAACAGCCTTAAAACAATCCCTATACATTGCCTCATACCAATATTCTAAACATTAAGATATACCTTTATTTGTTTTGTTATTTATATGACCTTATATTAATACCTTTCCCTCTCCTAAGCACAACCTTATAATAATCCTTATAATATTAAACAAAAAAAGCAAAAACTCAGTTTACCCAGATAAGCCCTTATAAAGTCAAAAAATTAAATCCCAATAAATATATCCAACTTCTCAAAAACCCTGACCCCATAATAGTTCACTCTCTTCGCTCCAGCGTGCTCCAAAAAAAAGCACCCTGCCCCATCCCTCTCAGTCCCCCTTTCCCCTAAAATCGCCTTTATGCCCATAAGTGTTTCAATAATTAATAAATGTTAATTGATTATATTAAAAACCAGTTATAATAAATCAACAATAAGTGACAGACTACAATGTGGAAGTATAAGACAAAAAGAAAAACCCTTTTCTCCCCAAATTACTTTTGGTCATGGTGTTTAACCATAGCAATAATAACCCTAACTAGGACAGCAGGAAAAATCAGTAGTTCAAGGCTATTCTTAGCTACACAGAGTCTAGCCTTGACTACCTAAGACCATGTCACAAAGAGAAACAAAACAAAACAAAAATAACATTTAAATTATTAGTCAACTCAAGATGACTTCCTAACAGAATGGAAACTAGGAAACCATAGTGTTACTGTGCACATGTATAAGGAAACCTAGAGTCTTACACTCTGCTGAAACCATTCTTCATAATGGAGAAATGGGGGCTGAGGAAGTGGTCCAGTGTAAGAAGATACCACTTCCCAGAAACTACGTATAAATCCAAGTAATGCAACTGCCTATAACTCCAGCATATGATAAGATGGAGACAGCAGGACCACTGGGGCTTGCTAACCACCATCCTACCTCCATATTCACTTAGAGACCCTAGAGACCTTAAGTGGTCTTAAGTGTCTACTTAAGTATTCACAGCTATATTTAGACTTGGATATATATATACACCTATGTTAAAGTTTACTTTACAAAAGAAGTTAAATATAATGATAAACTGTTTTTTTTTTAAAAAAAAAAAAAAAAAAAAAAAAAAAAAGATACTCATCCCAGGCAAGATCACAAAATTACAAAGAATGACATTACACAGAAAAGCAAGAAATTTAAAACTTATGAATTTAGGGCTGGAGCTGTTCAGTGATTAAGAAGACTTGCTGTTCTAGCAAAAGACACTGGATTCCGTTTCTAGCACATGGTTGCTCACTACCCTCTGAACCAGTCCCAGGAATAATCTGACATCCTCTTTGACAACCATAGGTCACAAACACACACACAGATACACATACACATCTACTTACATGTAAGCAAAATACTCATACACATAAAAATAAACCTTTTAAAAAGCTATTATAAATTTTGTTACTTTCTGAAACACTATTTAATATTTCCAACTGCACATTAATGGAAATAATGAATACAGTATAGGTAAGCAAGACTATTAAATATCTAATAAATCTTTAATAAGTAGCCTTTTATGATAATATGGAGGGGGCATGCATGTAGTGTTATGTATGTGTGTGGTATGTGCGTATCTGCAGGCACCCATACACATGGAGGCCCAAGGACAACATCAAGTGTCTTTCCTTGGTGGCGCTCCAATGTTTTGGTTTTTGTCTTTATTTTTATTTGTTTGTACTGTGGATGTGTGGGGGCATACAAGTGCCACAATTGTGGAGGTCAGAAGACCATTTAGGTCTTAGGGAACTAACTCAGGCAGGCAGGCAGCCAATGTCTTTACCCACACAGCCACCTCTGTATGGCCCCTATTCCTTTCTTTTTGAGGTAGGATCAAGGAATCAGCTCTAAGTAGACCATGACATACCTGCTTAGGATTCGCAATGAAATCATTAGGAAAGCAAAGAATGTCCCCTAAAATACTTTTTTCTCCACAATAACCCATTTATAGTAACAGGTAAATACATAGTAAACCCAAGAAAAATTCATATCATCAATAACCTCATCAATCCTGAGCAAAGAGTCTGAATGTTTCTGCACCTCTCTTTGCCTCTGATATGGTTAAGAATGTGCTCATCAGACTTTAAGTTCCCTTTCAAGTATTTCTTCATTTGGGGCAATTACAATTTTATTATTCCATCTTGTACTAGCTTATCAAGTTTTATTATATAATCTATTTTCATATCTGTTCTCATTCGAAGGACAAATTTTAAATATTTTCTAATCTTAATTATTTTTAAACTACATCCTCTACTACTCTTTCTGATTTTCAAGATAATAGTTTCATTATTTCTGATGTACATGAGAACAAATAGATGAACTTTAATAAGTTATCTGCCTCAGCAATTTTTATTCCATTCCTATTTATGTAACCTGACATACCTATGGCAAAATCTATACAGACTTAGAAAAACAAAGCAGATTTCTAGTCCTAAGACTTTAAGTGATTTGTTCAAGATAAGCTTTCTTTGCTAGTTTTCATTTCATTAAGATTTAGATACAAATGCTTGACGATACATATAATTGCAGGTTATGGCCATCCTCAAATAGTTTTAGGATATAAAGCATTTTAAACCCACACAGTAGAAAACTGCAATACCTTTTATTTGTCTCTTTCTTCCGTTGCTTGGTAATTTCTTTTAAGGCATATGGAAAATGACTCATAAAATGATGTTTGAAATCAGTAAGATAATTCTTTCGAAGCCATGATTCCTATTGAAATAAAGGTTAAGATTAGAAAACACACAGCACAAAATGTAAAGTAACTAAAACTTAGGCGGAAACTTGACAATGTCAATATTTAATCAATGTCCCATTATAAGACTCCTGGTAATGCCATAGTACATAAGTAAAATTTAATATCAAACACAGCATCCAATTTATTCACAAGTAAATAAGATTTTTAAAGAATTCCTAATTTTAACCATTAATTTATTTCTTAAGCATGTCTTCTACTTTATGCTAAGCATAAACACCGTTCTCCAAAAACTGTTCCTACTTGATCCTCAATTAAGTTACAATTTCAAATACCTTATTATCTTCAGAGTATTTCCTGAACTGTGCTCCTTACCACCTGTTTCCATGTATGCTTTTAATACCCTACTTCATTGTCTTTATTCCTAGTATTGACATTCTATACCTCTTATCATCAATGCTACCAGAAGGTATGCACCATTAACAAGAGCCTTAGTTTTACCTTATACAGAATAATGGCTCATCCTAATCTTTAACTCAAAATAAAGACTAAAATGAAAACAACAAAAAAAATGCCTTCTCAGTGCTGCATGTATAGTGGCAACTTTAAGACTCATATGGGTCTGGCCAAAAGTCTTTGCAAGAGGTCTTCTGTAGAACAAATGCATCACACTTTAAAGCAGTGCTCCTGAAGCTGCCCTGTGAGTGCTAGCGTGCTAACTCAGCAAACTTGATCTCACAACTATGTACCTCCTTGCTTACACTACAAACATATAGCACACTCTAATACCATCATCTAATACCTTCCACTGCTGCACTGATAACACAACCAAAGAAACCTCTTAATAAGCAACTTTTCAATCCCCTAAGAAAATTTCAAAATGTTCTTAATTAATTTGCCATAAGCAACATTGATTTTGTCTGGGTTTATTTATTTATTTTCAGGGGCAGAGTCTCACTATGTAGTCCTAGCTGGCCTGAACCTCACTCATCATGTAGACCAGATTGATCTGGCTCCCAAGTGCTAAGATTAAAAGCATACACACAAAATCTAGCCTATGATCAACACACTTTAATATTACCATGAAATCATTTCTAATAAGACCAAATACAAATGAGAAAAGTTTATGCATTTCACTGAAAAAAATTAATTATATCCAGCTAAGTTTGCCCCCCCACACACACACACAAAAACCTTGTTATGCACTTCACTGAAAAGTATTAAAAATCAAGCTAAGAACTTCGAAAAAACTACTTTAATTTGTATTTTCATGCAAAACAAAAAAGAAAAAAGTTTAAGTTTGCAATTAAACTGTCCATAGTCTCTGGAGAACCCATATTCAATCTGCAGTAAACTGATTTCTAATCTCAATTAATAATAAATAAAATAGTAAAGAACCCATTAGTTCTCACCAATGTATGGGTTTCATCCTGCTGCTTCGAGAGTTTCCACAGCAGGGAAATGACATTCAGGACTTGCTGCATAACCTGTAGAGGCTCTCGCTCTATACCATTTCCCACAGAACCAGCTAACTGTGGAGGCAAAGCTTCAATCCAGCACTCAATTAGCAACGGGATTATTATCTCAATAAACCCTTTCAGACTTTCAGGGGATGACAGATCTTCATCCACAGCACCCATTGTTCCCAAGTACCTAATGGGAAAAGGTAAGAATGAAGAGTTAATGATTTCATGTGTTGTCCATTGCTTAATTTAAATAAAAAAAAAAATAAAATGAAGCACCATGAACTATCAATTACAATAATGAAAATTGGTAAGAAAAACAAAATACTAAAACAGCAAAGCCAACAGTAATTTTTAAGTTTTACTCTATTTAGGCTTTGGCTACAAGTGAAAACATATTTTTAAATGACTCCAGCCATTGGGAGTCACCTAATCAACTCATGAATAACTATATGAAAATTATAAAAAACAAGTATTATGTTTTCCCACCATTAGCCATTAAAGGTCAGTAGTAAAAAATTCAATATAGAAAAACTGAGTGTGGACATAACTGAAATCCTTACCGTAGCCTGAACTGTGAACTGACATTTGGCTGTGAACCCCCATTTTCATAAACCTGGATCTGTTGCTGGTCGCTGGCATGATCCTTCCAGTTGATAAAAATGGAGTTGCTAGTGGCATAGGGAGTTTCTTTTTGTTCCTGAAGTCCTTCACTTTCTCTCAACCTACTGGATCCATCTGCCAAGGCCTGAAGGAATTTACTGAGTCTCGCTAAGACTTTCAGCCTCCACTGCTGAGAAGTGACTCTCCGATTAGGATTTACAGAAAGTATCCAGGACTGGGATCTGTCTCTATTTACCAGTCCTCTGGACAGCTGCTGATGAGAAATGAGTTCTACAAAATTCTTAAGCAATATACTGCTACGGCCAGTAATGAGAGCTGGGTAATGTTCCAGTAGAACATCCAAAATTTTTAAAGAGTCCTCCTGAATTCCTTCAGTAATGTGAGTCATGGCACTAGAGAGATGGGCACTTACCAAAGGAAAAAATGGAGAAATTTGTTCAGTTCGTATTTTGGGGGCCAGGAATTGAAGAAGCTGAACTGCTGCTAATCGTACATTAGCATCTCTATCTGTAAATACAGCAGTCACTTCACTTAATATGTTTGAAAGGTGTGCATCAATTATAAATGGGTACTGAGACAAAAGGTCTTTAAGTCCAAGAAGAGCACTTTGTTTAACACCAGCATTATAGTGATGCATCTGTGACAGCAAGTCCTATAAACAAAAACACAAATTTTAGGTGAGAACACTACTATGTATCACTTTCACATAAACAATTTTTAATATTTATTTTTATTTTATGTGAGTTGGTGTTTTGGCTACATGTATGACTATGTAAGGGTGTCAGATCTTGGAATTATAGACAGTTGTTAGCTGCCATGTGGATGCTGGGAATCAAACTCAGGTCTACCAGAAGAACAAACACTGCTCTTAATCACTGAGCCATCTCTCCATCTCTCATGTAAATATTTTAAGTAAAATTTGTAGTAAGAAGTTTCTGGCCCGGCCTAGTTCAAGGCCTGGACCCGCCCACTGCTGCTTAAGCCCCCCAAAATGAATCAGACGCATATATTAACTTCATGCTGTTCGACCTATGGCTCAAGCATATTGCTTGCTAGCTCTTACGTCATAACTCAACCCATTTCCATTAGTCTGTCTTGCCAGTGGCTTACCTGTGTTACTTTTTCATGTTGATTCTTGGGCAATTGGATGGTGTCTCTGTGACTCTGCCCTCCTTCCCCTATCTATGCTCCAATTTCCCACCTATTTCTAAGGTGCCTGCCATAGGCCAAGACAGTTACTTTATTAATGAATGACATTCACAGCATACAGAAAGACATTCCACATCAAAAACTAGATAAGCTGAATTCCTTGGGCAAAGTATCAATGTGTATTTTTTTCAAATGTTGGTTAGCTTTACTAAGATCAGAAACACTCAACATTTATCGCCGATCTACTAGGTTCCAAACACTGTACTTATCCTTTCCAAACTTAACAAAACCTTCCTGCACACTTTCATAGGGTCTGTTTTATTCAGGATATTATTTGGCAACTTCATTCTCCCAAAACATACCTCATGATACATGTATAGATAATTCCAAAATCTGATAAAATCTGAAATACAGTGTTCTGGTATCAAGCACTTTACAAAAGGGACATGTACTCTTTACTACAGTTAGTTCAAAAATAACCACCCACAAGATCTTAATCATCTTAAGAATAGGAAAACCATCCATCAAGAACTTAACAAAAATGAATTAAATGCAAGAACTACTTCCAGGGGACATACATCATTAAAAAGAAAAAGTTTACCATGGGGCAAACACTGCAGCTGTAGTTTAGCAAAACTTTCTAAAGTAGAAAGATGATTCCAAGATTAGACATTGGTGACCCAAACATTATCTCACAATTCACCATACGCCCCTAATGCAAATCATTTTCTTCAAACCCTTTACAAAAACACAACATTCTTCATGTGAAAGAAGAATTTTCATATTATCAAAAGAAGGTTTAGAGTTTACCTTTATGTTAAGTTTTCTATTGTTGGTTGGAAGTGTTCTGTCCTCTTTAAGCTGTTCAGGCAAATGTATCGCCTTTGTCTTAAAATCTGTAGCTGTAGCATTCTCTAACTTAGGCTTCTTTTTACCAACTTTTAGTTTTACTTTCTGAAATTCATCTTGGCGTTTCCTTTTTTTGGTCATTCTTGAGTGCTGTCAGAAAGAATGGAGACAATGGATTAAACAAGGGTAAGTGATAAGGAAATTAAAAAATGTTCTTTTCCATGATTTATATTACTCTAACATCTCAAACACCATCATGAATCACGGCCATGGATAAAGATGCCAAAAAATCAAAATATACAACGAACAAAACCACTAAAACATGCAAGAATCAGTTTGGTTAAGAAATGCTGAAAATAAGTCATTAACAAAAAAAATGAATCTTATTAAAGAATTTTTGCAAGGTTTTCTGAGCCATATAAAACTGTCAATGTGCTAAACAGAAAGCTGATTTTTTTTTTTTTTTTAAACTGGAATGCACCATAGTACGTATCTGCTAGAAGGTCATAGCACTCAGGATTTAAAATATTTAAAAATTATTACTTAATACAGTAGATAATTAGGAAGTTTCATAGATCAAAAGCTGGATACTACAAACCAAGAAACAAAAAACAGGCAGAACCCAGATAGGCAAGGAGGAGGGATGAGCAAGGAAAGCCAGGTCAAAACCAGTCAGGAGCAGGGAATAAGCCTAGTAAGGGCAAAAATGAAGGAAAAAGCATTGTGACTATCAGGCAAAATTCAGGCTAGTTATAAGCAAAAACAGTATCCACCCTCTGCTCCATCCTGCAGCAATATAAAAGGGAATGCAATGTAAAAGGAATTAGGAAAAGACTAGCTAGGCCACTGTTAACTCAGGAATAACTAGATCACCGTGCACTGGTTTCTCCTGCTCTACTATAATCTTTCAATTCCATTCCAATATTGTTTACCAATTCTTTGATCCACATGCCTCCTACCAATTCCTAAGACACTAGCTTTTAAAAAGTCCTATTTCTACTCTGGATTACTCAACAGTTTTCTCACTGGTAATGCTTTTGTTTCAATAGTCTCTTTGACCCACTGACCATGGTCACCAGACAGCTTTCTAAACACAGATGTGACAATTGTTTTTACTCTTTGTAAGGTGGTACACTTCTTACCACGACATGGTAGACAATAACATGGCTCCAACCACCCTCTCTAGTTATAGCTTCCCCATAAGTGAACTTCAAATAAAAGATATTAACTATTTCCATATGGAAGCAGTTCAGCTCTTCTTGAAGCTTCTTTCATATGCTTGAAAAGTAATGAATTCTGTCTTTCACTGCAAAACCAGATGAGCACCTCTGAAGTAAATAAAACTACTCCTAGCCTAACATAATTACCTCAAGTCATAAAGTCACAATGCTACACACAGAGGTAAAAATAAAAGTTTACAGTGCTTAAAAAAAGGAATAAATGAATTAAACTATGACATCATATTCAAATTCACTGATGTGAGATTTTACTACCCATTAAGTAGCAGTTGCCTACACAGGAGGTTGAGAGCTGATTTTAAAGGGAGCACAGTGAATGTGCCTGGGATATATTAGAATGAGGTGATTGCTTTAGCACATGAACTTGAGAAGCCTGGAACAGCTAAACACCAATTCAGTTTTTTTAAAGCTATTTCTAGAAGCAGTGTAATTCTTTCCCAAACTGACATTTTCTACTGTGCCTCAGTTTGTCTAAAGACAACATATAGTCCTTACCAAACACATTAAGTAAGCAAATGCCTTGATCATACTTACTGAAAGCTCTAATCACAACAGTTAAAATATATATACTTCAAGCACTACAGTGCATGTATTAGTCTCAGGACAAATATATACATACTAAACATTCAAGCCTCACAAACGGAGAAGACCTAGGTATTCATCTGGCCACTTCTAATATAAAGCTAGACTTTATCTATTAAGCAAGCACACGCTGTAAGCTTTCCTTACAATTTTATCAGCAGTGTTTCCAGAGATAAAACAGTACACAACAAAAAGAAAAATTGACCCCGTGCCATTTCACATCATGCTCTGGGGCACTCTTCCACATGGGGATGCATCTATCTCTAGCAGTCTACAACACACCTCATTTTGAATAAGGATGTCAAATTATGACATATTACCCAGCACTTTAAATACACTTTAGTGTATCTGCTAAGAAAATTGTGACAGAGGACTAACAGCTCTTCACTTTTAAGTATTGGCAAGTATTTACAGAACCAGGCAAAAAAATTTCTGCTAGAGACTTTTAAAGTTCCAGCAGCAGCACCTATTATTTTCATTTAAACATTTTCATAGCACAGGAAACCAATAATCCTACTAGACTAGAATACTTTCCAAGGCAGAGTACAAGGAAGCAACCCCAGCCTCGGGGGATGAACTCTGAAATGGCCTATACCACCTTTGGTAGTAAGCTCCAACAGCTAGAAAACTCAAAGCACATTGACATACTCCTGCTGCAGGTCAGCCTTGGAGTTAACCTGGGCGGATGAAGACTGCAAGTTAAGCGAACTTCAAGTAGTTTGCCCTGCGGCCCCCTCACTACCTTTCATTTCCAACTCCTCCTGCCAAAAAAGAAAAAAAGAAAAATCCAGGAGCAAGCATGCAGCAGTTGGCCTATGGTTTTTTTTCTCTCCAACCTCTTTGCATATTAAGAGCTCCTCAATATTCGAGGGGACAGAAATCCAGGGTCCCGACATGGTGGAGGGGAGTGCAGAGATTAGATCTGCCCACTCCAGCTTTCGGGCTTGCACATCAAAAATGAAAACTCCGTTTCTTCTTTTACTTTTATTTTTTCAAAGGGAACCATGGTTCCCGCACCTCGGTGAATGTCGCGTGGAGCCTCTCGCCCCGAGCCCCACACGCCGGCCTAACACTTGTCGGTCTCCGAACCCGCCCACGGCCCCCCGAAGCACTTCGGAAGCCCCTCGACCGGCTCACACGCTCGCGGAGGGCAGAGAGGACCCTGACCGCCCGACTCGCCGCCTGGGCCGCGCCGGAAGAATCGGGCAGGACAGACGGACGCCACTCACCTGAAAGCCCGGACCGAGCCGAGCCGCCGAGATAAGGGAGAAAGCGAGTGAACGCCAAGCCCCACGGGACGCCGCCGCGAACCGCCTGCCCCAGGCTCTCCGCTCGCTCCCGCAGCGTGTTTTCAAATCGCCTCGTCCTCACGCGGCCGCGTCTCCTTCCGCCGCCCGGAAGTAGGGCCCCGCCCTCGCTGCGCTCATGTGACGTAGGCTGCAGCCGCGCGCAGCTTAAGGGCGGGTCCAGGTTAGCACGCCACGCCCCCTCAAGAGGGGCTATGCATGACTGGGACAGTGAGCCCAGGAAGTTCAGTCTGGTTTTCCAGCATCCCCAGGTTGGAGGATGTTGGCTGGTTATAGCTGCCTGAGAAGTGGCCTTCTTCCCAAGGGCCACAGTTCTTCAGACCTGGAGTTATATCCAGAGGAAAGTATAAACTGAACTTAATTGAGGAAGGGAAAAGTTCTGGACAGCAAAGATGGCATTTCTCGGAAGTGTAATCCAGGCTAAAACAGAATAGATAAATGCTTAGAAGGTTACAAATTATACATAGTAACGTAGTCCTGGAAACCTTAGTGCAGGGTTTTATTTCTTTTTTTTAAACAAGAACCCTGAATCTAATCTCTCTTGTTTAGCTTTGTTCTAACCATAACCAATAACAATTTTTAACCAATTACCCTAAACAATGACAATCACGTCTTTGAGTCTGGTACTGCCCTTTGAATTTGAAGTTGGTCCCCAGCTAGTGGCACAGGATTGACAGTAACTTCATTGATGGATTAATTAATCATTAGTAACTTCAGACTGAATAGACATTCAGAAGTAGAACTGCTTGGGGGTCAGGTGGGGAGTTCCTGGCCCTGAGAGTATGCCTTTGAAGGGGTAGGGTTAGGGTTAGGGCACCATGAAGTGAACCTTTCTACTCCACTCACCATAGGTCCAGAACAACAGAGCCAGTAGACCATGGAGTGGGACCTATGAACCATGAGCCAGAATGAATTTTTCCTCTTTGAAGTTGTTTATCTTGGGTATTTTTGTCACAGTGAAGAAAAGTGACAAACACAATTGCCAAACAGGTATGTTCCCCCTTGATTTTTAAAACTGTGTATGCCTTAAAATCACCAAATAATAAATATTTTTTTTAAAAAACTGTGTATGCCAAACAAAATAGTTACGTACAGGCTGCTAGTTCATTGTCTGTAGTTTAAACATGAAACCTAGGGGGAAGAATGTTTATAGTAAACAGGCATTCTAGAATGTACAGGGGACTCCATTCTCAAAACTCTCTACTTGGGCATAAAAGTATTCATTTCATGTGACTGTTATAAAAGGAATTGGCTAAAATAATAGAAATATATTGGCTTTTAGCTCTGGAGACCAGAGACACCTGAAATCTAGACACCAGCAATATTGATTCCTCTGGGGACCATGAGAGGATCTGCCCTGTGCTACTCCTTACATATTCATTTTAGGCTTGGGTCTCTGTGTTTGTGCATATTATCTACCCACAGGACATGCCTCTGTGTGTGTTCAAGCTTCCTATTTTCATAAATGATGTAAACCAGAAGTCTTTGAAATGGTACACTCTGAGGTTCTTTCTTGAT
Organism: Sigmodon hispidus; assembly: GCA_004025045.1. Taxonomy (NCBI): domain Eukaryota; kingdom Metazoa; phylum Chordata; class Mammalia; order Rodentia; family Cricetidae; genus Sigmodon; species Sigmodon hispidus. The sequence continues at coordinate 16,678 of PVIH01019604.1, read as the reverse complement.
CAGGTTCCTTTTCTCTGACAGACTTAAAAGGTAGGAAAAATATGAAGCACAAAATGTAGCAACAGAAATGTCTGGTCATGAACTTTTTTTCCCCTGAAACAGAGTTTCACTGCATAACAGCTCTGGCTCTCCTGGAACTCCCTTTGTAGACCAGACTGGCCTTGAACTCATGAAGATTCAGGAGATTCACTGCCTGGCTTCTGTAGAAGCAAAAAAATCTCAATCACCACATAGAGAATGAACACTTGAAGAAAAAGTTTATTGGAGATGAAGAAATCACCCAGTATGCATGCAGTTAATTACATGGGGAGATAAAAGACGCCCTGCAAAGCAGAAAACCGGTCTTTCTGGAGCGCTGGAGATTTTCAAGCCTCTGAAGTGTTTAGTGTTGGTCAGTCTGAAGAAAGCTGAGATGGTTGACTGGGGCAGAACTGAGCAGGCCTTGAACTTGTTAAACCTGCCCAACAGGAGACAAACACCTGCAAGGCCTTTGTTTTAAGTGGCTCTCAAAGCAAGAAGGTGAGGAAGAAGTTGGCCATCTTGGAAATTTGCACCTTTATTACCTCTCTACAGTCCCTCTGTCTATCTGTCTGCCTACCTGGGAGTTTGCCTAACTCCTGGTCTCTCATGAGAACACCACCAATCACATAGAATTGAACATGCCCTAGTGATCTCAACTTCATCACCCCTTATAAAGATCTCATTTTCAAATCAACTTCCCTGAGGAACTTGGGAGTGAGACTGTCAGAATGTCCCATAGGGGACAGGATTCTATCTGTACAGCCATCAAGCCTGTATCCCCACTTCTCTACGATCTGAACTGCCTTTTTCCCCCTTTTTGTATATGCTTAAAAGCATCATAAAATCCTACTTTAAGTAATTATGTTTGTAGAGTTGAATTGCTGATCATTAAGCTAGTGCCAACAGAAACACAGACAGAAAATGTTAAATAGGAGCTTGAAATATCAAAAAGGGAAGAAAGGACACTGAAGTATCACGAATAAGCAACAATGTAGAGCAAGGGCAACAAAGGGACAGAGTAGGGGATGATAAAAATGTGTTTGAAGATTGGGTTCACCGGGATACACTCAGACTTCCATGGACTTGTTAGGGTCCCAGATGGCTTTAGTGATGCTACTCTGAAAGAAGTGTGAAACTTGCAGGAGCAGCTTTAAAACTGAGTAGCCACCTAGTAGCCATTCATTGCCCATGCTCATGTGATGGTGACAGGCAAGGAACAAGCAGATAAAAGCAACTCCATCCCCTCTTCTTCCTTTGTTCTCCCACTCCAGACTCCCAAGGGCAGACTCCAGCAGGAAGCCAACTAGTAAAGAAGAAATTAATGTGGGATCCCAGACAAAGCATCTCAAAGCAGAATGCGGACAGGTAGCTTTGAAGCTGAGTTTAAGATAAGTCTAATGATCAGCTCTTCAATGCTCTAAAAATTTAAACAATGGCATTAAAGGACAAATGCACCAGAAAAGAATTACACAACCTCTATGTAATTTAAGAGGTTAGAGAGATTTTTTTCCTTCAAGACAAGAAGCCTAGAACATAGAAAGAAAAAACAGATATGTTTCACAACCTTTAAAAAAAAAAATTAAATAAGGTGGGTATGGACTTTAGTTGTAGAACACTTGCCTGGAATATGTGAGGACCAGGATGTGATCTCTGGCTCTTATTATGGAAAGTTTTTCTTTCTCCTCCAATTATAACTAAAAATTCACCAGGCATATTAGTCTAGGTTGGCAGCCCCTAAAAATATAACTTTCCACCAGGTGGAGGTAGTGCATGCCTTGGACTTGAGAGGCAGAGACAGGTAAATCTCTGTGAGTTTTATGCCAGCCTGGTGTACAGAGCAAGTTCCAGGACAGATGGGCCTATTATATATAGAAACCCTGTCTCCAAAACCACAAAAAATTAAAACAACAAAAACGTTCCTGGGGACAGAGAGATGGTTCGGCAGTTCAAAGTACATGTTCAATTCCCATCACACACTGAACTCAAAACTGTCTTTAACTGCAGTTCCGGGGAGTCCAGACCTCACTTCTGCCTCACTTCTGCCAAAGACACACATGAGGTACATAGACATGCATGCAGGTGAAACATCCACACACATGAAATAAATAAATAAAATTATACAATTCTGTTTATATGAATTTCAAGATTTGGAGAAAAACCAGTCTTTAGAGAGTAAGGGGGTGAGAAAAGGTGACGGGAAATGGCAGCAAGGAAACTGCAAGGTGACCTATTCTCTGACTGGGGTGTGCCTTACACAGGGGCACACATTTTTCAAGGTTCATAAGACCATTTTCTTAGGATCTTTGGGACTCACAATTTTAAAAGTCAAGAATTATGTTTTATGATACAAGCAGCTTTTTTTTTTACCACTTTCATTAAATACTTGCTTTATTTACACACATTTATCTTTGACTTTGTGCCAAGTTATATATACATTTATACACAATTTCAGACTTCTCATGATGATTACATGGTTTGGGTATTATATACAACAGTATATGGCTTGTTGCTAGGAGCAGTACAGTAACTTAACCATGTCACACAGCTAATTGATGACACCACTGGGGTTTGAAGTCTTGTCACTTACAACACTGTTAAGTCTCTCTTACTTCAGGTGCCATTTATAGTTCAGTCTCATAAATGGAAAAGAACTACACTGGTTATAGTTCACATTTACTTGACCTTTAAACAATTTTGACAAATTCCAGTCTAACTGCCTACAAACTGTTATTATCCCAAGCCTTGGTGTCTGCAGGAATTTGTCATACCAGCAGCAGTAAAATAACAGGTCCTTTAGCTTTCTTCCAAATTCGGGACCAGCCATTGCCAAAGAGCTTTCTGTGAAGAATACTTGTAGTAACTCCCAAGTCAGTAGGATCATGCTATAGCACAATAGATGTTGAACACACTTCCCAAAAAGTGTAATCAGGAGGAGATATAAGTGTTAGCCTCTAAAGCTATGTCTTCCTCTGAGCTCTGAGGTGAAGCCCGATTCAAAGCAGGATTGCTGCTTCAAAATCTCTCTCCTTTATTTCTCCTGGGAGCTCCCCATCTCCCTGTCCTTTTCCTTTCTCTTTCTCTCTCTTCTCTGCTATTATAATCATAACCTCTCTGTTAGTCATAACCACACTCATCTGACAATAAAGCTCTTTTCTACATAGAAACTACTTCAAGCGATTCCTGCTATCCGCCTCCGCCTTCTGCCACGTTCCCATGTGCATCCATAAAAATCCACCGCCAGATAACCGGGTAAATTCAAACCATACCAAAATGCACACAAAATCCTAACAATGAACGTTGTAGATTAAAGGCCAGTCTAGGCTATATAGCAAGTTGTAACCTAGACTACATAATGAAACTCTCAAAAAATAAAAATAAAAATAAAGAATGTAAGGAGAAAGAAGGAAAACAATTATTTTCCAAAGGATCATTGGATGACTAGTCAGGAAGTAATCCAAGCAACTCCAAGTAAAAAGCCATGTTGTAGCAGCATGAGACACTTCACAGACAACCACACACCAAAAATGAACTTGCTCATTCCCCAAAGGAAGTGATCAGAAAGTATTTCTGCAAAATGTTTCCCTTGCAGCTTAAAGCAGGAGCCGAGTGAGAATAAACATAAAAATAGATAATGTCAACAAATTAGCTAAAATTAAATGCTCCATTTCCCCTCCACTCTGCATATTCATGGCTCATTTAGTAAAACCCTCTAAGTATCTGGTAATATAGAAGGCATAATATAAACTTCTAAAAAATGTCTGGAAAAGCCACATTGGTGGGAGAGGGGGATTGTGCTAGATATAGGCTAGCACTTTGGAGGAAGCAACCACAAGCTATTTCAGATATGAACAGTTCATCCCCACTGGTGAAAGTTTGTAGAACTATTCATAAACAAAAAAGATGACTTTTTATTCAAGATTACCCAAGTCATGGCCAGAGCCAGGTGTAGTAGCATGGGCCTGTATGGTATGAAGCTTCTGGCCTTTCCAGCCTGTGGTCCAGACACTCTGTCCCACAGAAACACACAGATGTTTGTATTAATTTTATGCTGATTGACCTAGGACCCAGCTATATTGCTAGCTAGCTCTTGCTCTTAAGCTAACCCATGATTCTTATCCTGTTCAGCCATGAGCTCGGTACCTTTTCTCAGAGCAGCATAGTTGTCCTCTGCATCTGCTGGCTTCCCTGGCATCTCTCTGTAGCATCTCTCCTCTGCTCTTCCTGTTCCCAGAGTTTTTCCAGTCTGGTTGTCCTGCCCACACTTCCTGTCTGCCTTCAGCCAATCAGTGTTTTTATTAAACCAGTAGGCAGGACAATTATTTACAGTGTAACAACATAATCCCACTACAGGTCTGTAATTCTAGCTACTCAGGAAACTGAGGCAGAAAAATGGCAAGGTAAAGCCAGCTTGACCAACTTTGAAAGATTCTGCCACCTATTTATATTGAAAGAGGTCTAGGAATTTTAGCTCAGGGGGGCAATGCTTGCCTTGCATGTGCAAGGGCCTGGGTTTGATGCACAGTGTTAAAAAAACAGTAGACTAAGAACTTTTCTGTGTTCCACAGAGGTGAGTAGTTGGCTACCTCATTCTCAAGTAGATCCTTAGAAACTGTACCTCAACTTCCAACAGGCTGATGCTTGTATAGGTTGCATCTACTCTGAGTCTTTTTAATGCTAAAACCTTGACAGTTTATCCTTAACCTTGAAGGTTATTCCTGCTGTCACTAATAAAAATGGAACAGCAAGGTCTCACTGTTAGAAAGAGCAATCCTGGCTCAAGCACAGCTCTTCAAAGAAAATCAAAGAATGGATGAGTTGTGAACCTGCTGTCTGTTTGCCCATGAGATCCAGCCCATACATCAACCATGGCAGGTACCTAGCATGAGTGCTTCGACTCACATCTAAGAGCAGTTCAGATAGTTCGTGGATCATATATTTTTATATTATCTCTCTCTTCACTTATATTTTAATAAAGCTCTAATGCATATTTATATTTATTTGAATTAGTCACATTATAGAGGAATATGATTGATAAACTTTAAGATGTCAGTATGTGGTAATTGGAGACAAAGGACATTGAAAATAAACACTTTATTGAGAGATGAGTTTATAAATCAAAGCACCCACTATAAATCAGTGTAGTGGTTCTTAATTAAGAGGCTCAACTGAATTAAAATGGGACCTATTAAAAATAAATTGTTGGGATTGGAGATGTATGTAGTTCAGTGGCAGGGTGCTTGTGTAAAATGCCCTGGGTTTAATCCCTAGCACTGCATATAGGAAGAAAGGGAGGGAGGGAGGGAAGGAGTGAGGGAGAGAGGGAGGAAGGGAATTGTTTATTATATTTAAAATATTTTAGTATTGAAACATTATCTTTATGCTCCAACCTTCTTTCTTTCTTCCTATTGTAACTGAATTTTTCTCATGGCTGTAATGTGGTTTTACAATAGGGGTATGTTTCTAAATTAAAGCTTGAATTCTAGATGGTATTTAATGAAAACTCAGAGCCAAATATTGGGGAAAAGCTGGAATATCAGAGAGAGAAAACAGACCACAGTCAATTCTCAAGCCAATCAGGTTAAAAGTTATCTTCAGGGGCTGGAGAGATAGCTCAGCGGTTAAGAGCACCGTCTGCTCTTCCAGAGGACCCGGGTTCGATTCCCAGCACCCACATGGCAGCTAACAACTGTCTGTAGTTCCAGTTCCAGGCAAACACCAAGGCAAATAAATAAATAAATAATAAATAAAGTTTAAAAAAAAAAGTTATCTTCAAGAGTCCTCTGTCTGGCTGGTTGCTTTTACAGAATACCTGATGTCTGCCCATGCCTGCATTAAATGTCTTCTTTGACCAGTTGTTTCACTTCTGGACTCAACTCTGCATCATAATCCTAGAGTTAGGATTAGAGGTGTGAGCTACTATAGTTCAGGTTATTAGACTTTGAACTCACAGAAACAAAGAAAAATCTTTGTCTCCTAAGTGATGGGATTAAAGGCATAGGTCACCACTCTGGTCTTCCCTGTGCTGAGATTAAAGGCATAAATTACCACTCTCTGACCCTCATGGCTAAACTGTGGGTGATTCTGTTCTGTGACATTATATCTCCACACTAAATGATAAAACCAAATACACATCAGCCCATCAAGTTTTACACAGGAGTAATTAATGCAATATGGCATTTGAATAGAAAAATTCATGTCCAAAGTCAAGTTTTGGTGGTTTAACCTTTAAAGAAAACCTGATGCTAACAACCTATTGTAGTTGTTATGGTTTAAATCAGATGGGTCCTCTACAGTGTTCTGATTTGAAGGCTTGTGTTAGAACACTTAGGAAGTGTAGCTTTGTTCTGTGGATCTCCCTCACCCTGATAGGAGAGGCCAAGAGAGCTTAGGGATGATGCAATAAGAAGTGAGTGTCCAGAGTTTGCAAGAATGCCCTCACCAGAACCTGCCTGTACTGTCTGATTAGTTACCTTGAACTTCTGGCCACCAGGACAAAAAGCCCTGTTGTTTACATCTGCTGAGGTACTTGCTAGAACCCAAATTGATCAAGACACACAAAAAGCATATGCATATGTGTATGTTCATGAGCATTCTTGGAAGTCTACAAAAAAGTGTAAAACTTTTAACAAAAAGAGTTAGAGGTGATTATGTGTCCTTATAAAAATTAAAGATAATTTTCTTTTCTGCTCTAATATTTAATATACCTTCTAACCTGGATAAATTAACATGTATTAGGCTATTAAAGTGTAAAATGAAAGAATGCTCTCTATCACTAATAATTGTTAAAACTTCAGTACTACCTCATAACCATTAAGATGGCTATCATGAGCCCAATGGTGGCGGTGCACATTTTTAATCACTCAGGAGGCAGAGACAGGCAGATCTCTGAGTTCGAAGCCAGCCTGGTTTATAAAGCAAGTTCTAGAACAGTCAGGGTTGTTACACAGGGAAACTCTGTCTTGAAAAACAAAAACAAAAGCAAACAGACAAAGATGGCTGCCATGAAAACAAAACCTGGATATAGTAAAGGTTAGCAATTAGGTGGAGAAATCAAACACTTGTATACTGTTGGTGGCATGCAAAATGGTTTAGTCACTCTGGAAAACAGTATGATAATTCCTCAAAAAATTAAAAATACAATTAACATGTGAGCCAACAATTTCCCTTTTAGGTATATATCCCAAATAATTGAAATCAAGTTGTTAAGAAAATTGTATATCTATGTTCATAGCAGCAACATTTACTGCCATTGATGGAGGAAAGGTTAAAGAAAATACGGTCTGTACAAACAATAGAATCTATTCAGCCTTTAAAATGAATGAAATGTAGATATGTGCTATAACATGGATAAGCCTTGGTGACATGTGCTACATAAAATAAGCCAGTAACAGAAAGACAATTACTATATGATTCCATAGTGGGAAATCAAACTCATCAAGACAGAAAGTAAAATGCTGTTGCTAGGAAATGGAGAGTTATTGTTGGTAGGAGGCGGGAAGTTCTTGTTTAATAAGTATGGATTTTCAGTTCTGCAAAATGGAGCCTCCTGGAGAGTAGGCACATCACTTCAAGTAGTTTGCACTACTGAGCCACACACTTAAGAGTTAAGATGCTTTTTAATGTTTTATGTGGATTTAGATTGTGAGCCCCTTCTAAATTGGTATTCTTTTCAACTTGGTTAGTTATATTTTGGAATGATCCATCATTTGGAAACTGAAAGCCTTGCTCGTGAATTTCTCAAGGGAAGAAAATTAGAGAAAAGAAAAGAAAAAAAAAAAAAAAAAGAACAAAGGCACCAGCTACAGGTTCCAGAGTTCTACCTGCTCCTGTAGTCTGCTGTTCCAAGGTGTTTGTTATTCTGCAGGATCACAGTCAGCAACACAAACAGTACAGCCCAGAAATAAAACCTTACCTATGTCTACTCTCTGTGCCCCCACAACCAACTCCTATGAAGCAATAAAACTGCCTCAAAACCAGAGTAAGAAAGGGGATAAATCCTGGGATTTCACCTGCAGTCTACCTGAAGGTCAGTTTAAATAGCTTCCTTTCACTATTGCATTAGAGCTTCCAGCTTTACTCTTCCCAGGAACTGAACTGGGATCCAGGGCTGATGCCCATCATATGACACATTCAATGCTTGCCAAAACGTACTTCCTTACAAAAATAAAAATATGGCATATTTGTGGCTGGAGAGAAGGCCCAGCATTGACTGCTTTTCCTGAGAACCCAGGTTCAGTTCCCACTACCCACCTGAGGGAGGGTTCACAGTTATCTATACTTCCAGTTACAAGGTATCTGATGACCTCTGTGGCCTCCACAGGTACTGCATGCACAAGGTACACAAGTGTGTACATGCAGAACACTCATACAAATGAAAATAAATATATATGAGTACATATATAGCACACATTTTTTTAAAGATTTATTTATTTATTATGTATACAGTATACAGAAGAGGGCACCAGATGTCATCATAGATGGCTGTGAGCCACCATGTGGTTGCTGGGAATTGAACTCAGGACCTCTGGAAGAACAGTTAGTAGTGTTCTTAACCTCTGAGCCATCTCTCCATTCCTATAGCACACATTTAATAAGAGAAATGAAATATAACAAAAACAAAAAGAAGAAGAAAATTGGCATTTGGCCAAGAGTGTACTTTGTGCCAAGTTCTATGGGAACATCTAATTTCAATTATTGTTTCCTATATAATTCTTAACAATTTTTATTATAATCCTTGTTTTCATGGTTTAGAAACATTTATCTATTTATTTTCTGAGTATTATGGATGACATTTACTCTACAATCTTGCAATATGTTAGTAGCTACTCTAACATATTTTGTAAGAAATGCCAGCAAAATTCATGAGGCTATTTAAGCTACCCCCCATTAGGAAAATGATACATACCACCACCCCTTGTATTTGAGACAAGATGAAGATCAGCCAAGGCCCAAACTGACTCCAAAATCACAATCTTTCATACATGTTAGAATTACTGTCTTCCACCACACCCAGCTCACTGTACTCCTTTTTGAATAAGAAGCATATGAAAATAAATGGTGATTCTGGCAGAAATATTTCAAACAGACTGCATAAACCAATTTTTTGTCATGCTTGTTTTCTGAATTCACAATCCTAACATTGTTATCCAGTAATTCTTTCAAAATTCATATGTAAAGGGTAACTCAACGGTGTATGAAGATATCAGACACAGTGTTCTGATATCCATATGCATGATGAAATAAATAACACGGTCAAGAATACCAACACACCATCGCACAATTGCCTGTTGTGTGTGGTTCTTTTAACTTGTATTTGAAGATTATTTAATTCTTTCATCACAGGATTGTTGTAGAGAGTGTATTAATGAGTCAGAAGCTGCCTTTCTTTGACGTTTATGTGTCACTTGCATGTTATCTGGAGTATAATAATGTATGTGTAGCTTTTTTTCTTATAATTAAATATTTACCATAATGGAATTTAAAACCTAGCTTGATGAAAACACCATTGCTAAGTGGAGGCTATTTGTGACAATTTTACAGTATCTCCTTTTTTTAGGCTATTAATAGCTACATTAGCACAGTCTAAGATTCCAATAGCCTAAGTTCCCTCTGGCTTCTCTTGGAAAACACATAATAGACTTTTTCACTTAGAATTTCCATTAACCCAATTGCTTGATAGTGATTTTTACATTAGTCCCATTATTTTAAATCTTTTGCATTTTGAATAAACATGTGCAAGATGGACAGACTGCTTCTATCTTTAATGTATATGCTTTTGATCTTCACAAAGCAGACGAATATGGTATATTTACAATACCTGGTATTCATGGATGTCAAATATTTTAATGCTATTATTCCAATGGTCATCATTGTTAGTTCCGCGCTTGAGAGCAAGTACACACTAACAAGGCCACACACTAGAGTTTATTTAAGAGAAGAGTCCTAGGCGGGTGAAGAGGCAGAGGAGTGAGACAGAAGTCAGGGGACAGAGAAGAAAAAGACCTGAGCATGCGATCACAATCTCTTTTAAGGGAAGGGGCGTGCACGGGTATGCGTCATGGGTCCAGGGAGGTGCTTCTGGGTCCAGGGAGGTGCTTCTGGGTCCAGGGAGGTGCTTCTGTATGCAGTGCCACAGGGTTTACTCAACCACGCCCAGGGGCGTGCCTCCATGCAAAGTGCATCTCACCTGAGCCAGGTCGGCTCAGCTACGTGGAATGCCAGGAATCCTTACAATCATAATTAGTGAATTAAAACCACTTTGGAAAATGATTTCCACAGATTAAGAAAAGAGTATTTACCAATAAATTCTTTTTTTGAATTAATATTTTCTTTTTTAATTTTAAATTACAGTGTGTGTGTGTATGTGTGTGTGTGTGTGTGTGTGTGTGTTTGAGACAGGTCTTACATATACCAGGCTAGACTTGAATTCACTGTGTAGCCAAGAATGACCATAAATTATTTATCCTCCTACCTATACCTATAAATTACTGGGATTACAGGCAAGATCCATGATATATGGTTTATAGGATACTGGGAACTGAAGCCAAGGTCTCATGAATGCTTGGCAAGTACTCTATTAACCGATCTACTTCCAAGCTCCCTCTGTTCATTAATATCCTAAGAGATTTAACTTCTAATTTTGTCTCTCAGCCTGCTTACATCTTGCTCCTTGGCTGCTCTCTCTAAGGTGATGAACATTTGGCAAAAGTATTTTAGCCCTAGCCAGACTGATGATGAATCATAGGTAATGAGGTCAATCCCCAGCCTTATTAAATAGTTGATCACTTAAAAGTTAAAGGTCAGCCAGACGGTGGTGGCTCATGTCTTCGATCTCAGCCCTGAGGGGCAGGGGGAAGACAGGAAGATCTCTGTGTGTTTGAGGTCAGCCTGGTCTACAGAGCTAGTTCCAGGACAGCCAGGGCTGTGACACAGAAAAATCTTGTACCAGAGGAGAAAAAAAAAGTTCAAGTGTCTCAATTTCATTTAGGATGAATAAGTAACATTGTAATTTGCATCAGAAATTACCCCTTAGGAGGGAAGGTCAGGTATTGAAGACATGGTCCCCAGTATAGTAGTGTTCAGAGGTGGGGATATGGACAGGTGATTGTGTCACAGGGGCGCCCCGCTTCAGTGGGCTAACCCACTGACGCCGGGTCTGTAGATTACTGGCTATTGGGTGGCAGACAGGAAAGACTGAGTCATTGGAGTGTGTCCCTGAAGGATACGTTTTGTTCTAGCTCTCTCTCCTTCATTCCTTCTGCTTCCACTTGCTGTGAGCAGCTCTGTTCTCTGCTCCTCGCCTGACCACAACCCCCAGAACAATGAGCCTAGTCACCAAGGATTGACCCATCTGGCCCAAAGCTGGGACCTATAGTCTCATAGAAACACAGAGAGGCTTATATTATTTATATATTGTTATTCTATGGCTCAGGCATACTGTTTATTAGTTTTTATAACTTAACTTTTTATTTGTCTATGTTTTGTCATGTGGTTCATGACTTATTTGGCTTTTTTATATCTTGTTTTTTGGGGCAGCTGGATCACATTTTTTTTTTACTTTGTTCTCTCTTTTTTAAATTTATGTTTTGATTTTTTATGGCTAGGTTGTCATAGGCCAAAACAGTCTTTTTATTGACCAATGATATTCACAGTATACAGAAAGACATCTCATCACCCCTCTGTGACCCTCAACTGCAATAAAGCCTTCTCCCTTTAAACTGATGTTCTCAGATGTTCTGTCACAGTGATGGAAAGCTAGGATTAAACTAAACATGTTTTATAATGATAATCACATTGTCATAGTTAGAGTTCACTGTCAATTTGACATACCTGGGCAGGAGTGACTCTCAATTGAGGAATTGCTGTAGTTTGATTGGCCTGTAGATATATCCGTGGGACCTTTTCTGAATTGCTAATTGAAGTAGAACACCCCAGGACACTGCATCAGGGTTCATTCCTTGCCAGGTAGTTCTGTCTTGTATAAGAAAGGTAGCTAAGCAAGCCAGAGGGAGCAAACCAATAAGCAGCATTCCTCTATGGTCTCTGCTTATGTTCCTGCCCTGACTTCCCTTGATGATAGACTTAATATGTAAAATGTAATAAACCCTTGCTTCCCCAAGAAGCTGTCATCCAGTGTTTTATCACAGTGATAGAAAGCAAAGCAGGACACACACTGCTGAAGACTACTGCTTTGAAATCCTTAAACGAAAATTATAAAAGTTCACCAACTGTGGATATATATTACATATTTAATAAAACCTGAATGTTGGGGAGAGAGCACACTGTCAAATCCTAGGCAGACAGTTCAGGAAATTCTTAAACCTTGAATATAAAGATAAACAGCTGAATCAGTCACACACACACCTTTGATTTCAGCACAGGGAAAGCCGGGAGTGGGGACCAACACCGTTGATCCCATAACTCCAGAGACAGAGCTTCTTCTGTTTTTGTGAGTTCAAGGCTACATGCCTTTAATCCTAATCTGGATGGGATAGGGTATATAAGGGCTCTAGAAACCAGGCAGACACAGAAATGACTGACAGAAGCAACCAGGAGGAGGCTGAAGAAGTTGCAAGACAGCTGGGTGAGAACTGACTGTGGTGCTTCCTCTTTCTGATATTTCAGCCTTCCCCCGATATTTGGCTCTGAGTCTCATTCGTGATACTACAACCAGCCACCATTACTAAATACTTAATTTATATTAGGCACTTGTCTAAGTTAATTTTTTTTAACTGCTGTGACAAAACACCATTACCAAGGCAACTTATAAAAGAAAACATTTAATTTGGAGGCTCCTCACTCCAGAATGTTACTCCAAGGCCATCCTAGCAGAGAGCATGGCAGCAGGTAGGTGTAAAAATTCCTGGCTCATAGCAGCTACATGGTACACGTGCTAGTTTGATAACTCATTATGGTGCCAGGTGAGATGAGAATTCCTGGCATGTATCAGCCACATGGTAAATCCAACATGGCACTGGCAGAACACACCTCATATGGAAGGCATGCCCCTAGGCATAGCTAAGTAAATCTGTGCCCACCTGTTCTCTTAAAGTGAGACACCACATGAAAGTCTGTCTCTTTTCTCTTCTGCTTCTCTGCCCTTATACTCACCTGGAAACTCTTCTGAATACACTCTAGTGTGGCACTGGTAGTGTGTGTCTGATCTCATGTGCTAAATCCATGCATTTTGGTGCCTTGATTTGGATAGGCTCTCTCCTGGGCTTAGGTGCACATAGGCCAGGAGATCCTGATCTGGGGCTCACTACCAGGCCACCTTCCCTCTGCCCCACTGCAGCTTGTTCGAACCCCCCCCCCCCAACACACACACACACATCTGGCCTCGACTGGTAAGTTTTCCCTTTCCAGTAGACATAAACTCAAACTCTCTAGAAAAGACCATTCATCGTCCGGCTTTCCAGTGGGACTCTAGCCTGGCAGAGGACCACCCCCAGCCACAGTCTTCACTGGTCATGACTGTTCTTTCTTGCCTGACATTCATTTCTGGCCTTCCCTGCTATTGAAGCTAGCGTTGGATACCCACCCTAGGTATTGACAAGTGCCTGTGGTGGCTAGTGTTGAGATTTTTCACCCACTCCTGAGAACTGAAAAAGTGCTTAGGCGTGGCTAACGTTGGTTCAGGCTTTGCCTAATGCCTGCCCTAGGTGCTGACAAGTGCCCAGTGGTAGCTAGCATTGGTTTTACACCCACCCTCATGGTGGCTAGCATTGTTTCAGGTTTGCCCTAATGCCTACCCTAAGAGCTGATGAGTATACTCAGTGGTAGCCAGCGTTATTCCTCTGGAACTACTTGTTGGCTAGATGACAATCCAGATTTTCCAGTAAAATCCCTCCCCTCTAGGCCTCAATAACAGAGAATAAGCCAGCAAAACTGTCTCTTCATCCTCACCTCTAGGATGCACTCTTGAGACTCTCAAGCTGCTGAGCCTTTTTGCCTTACCTAGACACCACCAAGATTATCCATTATTGCACAAAAAATGGCCTAAGTACCCCTTAGATAATAACTCAACATAGCCTCCTAATGGCTCACTAGACCCTGATATTTTACGAGAGCTAACTTTTTGCAAGCGTAAAGGTGGATGGAAAGAGTTTCCCTTTCTATTCTCATATCTCATCTGCAAACCTTCTCTTCTGACTTCCTGTTCTAGCCCATGTGGCCCATCTGTTTCTAGCCACACGATCAGATCCTTCTCTGGAACCCCCACCTTTCAAATCTCAATGCTCACCTTCAACTCTTCCATCCTCTTCCTTTCCAGGAACTCCAAACTTGGTGCCTACATTCACCCCACCAGTCACTCCCTCTCATGTTCCGAGGATCCTAATCCAGTTCTCCCTCTGCGGAAAGTGGCTGGTGTAGATGACAGAATAAAAGGTTATACCCTGTTTCCTCTGTCAGAACTTTCTCAGGTGGCAAAAAAAAAAAAAAAAAAAAAAGATCTCTTATAGCTCTAACTCTACCGTCATTATAAAAGAATTCCACTATATCACTCAATCCTATGATCTAACTTTTCATAATATATATTTCTATACTATTCTGACAAATAACCTCCTCCCTGAAGAGCAAAGACAAGTTTGGGAACAGGCCAGAACTCATGCAGATAAGGTTAATCAGACAAATGCAGCACACCCCCTGGGAGCCGAGACTATCCCAGATGTAGATCCCCATTGGAATTACAATACACCAAGGTAGATCTTAGCCAGAGACAATTTTGTGATCTGCTTATGGCAAGTCTGTGTAGAGCTGCTCTGAATCCCATCAATTTTGAAAAAATGCAAGAGATAGTACAGGGTAAACAGGAGAATCCGTCCCAGTTTTTTAAATGTTTCACAAATAGAACTCTCACAGTATACTAACTTAGATCCTGAGAGCACTGAGGGAAGGCAACTTCTCATGACCCATTTTTACCCAGAGCTACCCTGACATCAGAGCCAAACGTCCATCTCTTGAGAGGGGACCACTGACTCCACAGGCAGAAGCCTTAGTGCTGGCTTTTAAAGTGTGTCACGAAAATGATGAGAAAGCACACTAAAAAAGATACCTCCTGCTGGCCAAAGCTATCTGATCAGCTCCTTCACCTCCTCCTATAACAGGAGACCTAGACTTCCCAGTGCGTGCTTTAAGTGTGGCCAGCTCAGCCACTGTTCGTGCTCTTACCTGGCCTCACAGAGGCTGTTCTGGCCTTGTCCTGGGTGCCATTAAGGAAAACATTGGCCTAAGTGACTGTCCCCAAGCCCCACATGGCAGGGGGACATTACACACGGACCACTCCCAGCTGACTTCCTAGGCCTGTCCATGAGTGGTTGATGCTGCCAGGGCTTCCCTAACCCAACCACTGTCATCATGAAAAGGAAACCTCTGGTAGTCATAACAGTATCAGAGCGGTCATCTCCTTCCTCGTGGACACTGGTGCTACATACTCGGTCCTACAGAGCTTTGGAGTCTTACATCTTTAGCCTCCATTGTCAGGGTGGGAGGCAAACAATTCCACCCTCATCAGACACCACCACTTAATTGCATTTTCAGAGATATCCCTATCACTTACTCATTTTTGGTCAGGCCAGCATGCCCTGTACCCTTAATGAAAAAATTTTTTAGCTAAAGTAAGAGCTTTAATTTCTTTTAGTCACCACATTTGCCTAAATCCAGCCTCGCCAGCTCCTCCAGTTGCTCCCTTGCTTCTCCTGCTGTCTGCAACCTGTCAGCTCTAGCCCCCATACCCTCTTCCAGCCCCCCGGGTGAACCCCCAAGTGTGAGACACCCAACATTCTTGTGTCACTACACACATTTCCCTAAAATTCCCCATCTCTGAGTTTTCCATTCCAGCCTGCTTCTCAGAACTGAAGTTAAGATGGTCACCAGAGGGGGCTGGAGAGATGGCTCAGCGGTTAAGAGCTCCGTCTGCTCTTCCAGAGGACCCGGGTTCGATTCCCAGCACCCACATGGCAGCTGACAACTGTCTGTAGTTCCAGTTCCAGGCAAACACCAAGGCAAATAAATAAATAAAATAAAGTTTAAAAAAAAAAAAGATGGTCACCAGAAACAAAAAGCTCTGAGATTTTTTGCCTCACCCTTCCCACAGAGTAACCCTTCAGCCACCATCTTACCACAAGAAAACAGTTGACCTGAACAAGAATAGAGAAAAAGAAGAAAGAGCCATTTTTAGAGCCAATAACAAGAAAAACAGACCATTTTTCCCACCCTGGAGGACCAAAGAAAAGGAACCAGAAGCCATTTTAACCTCAACAACAGTGTAGGGAGCCAGGAGCCCGGTCAAGCAGGAAAGACGGTGCCGGTTTCCGGTACCAAGGCGCGGCCGAGGCGATAAACAACGCTTCTGCGCATGTCCCCCGGTAAGTTTCTACTCTGTGAGCCAAGCCCTCTGACCCTGCGTCATGTCAGGCGAGAGTCTGCAACCAATCAGAAGGGGAGACGTTAGAGGCGAGGGCTTGGCAGTATAAAAGCCGGCTCCTGGCAAGGGGTCGGGGTCTTCCTCCCATTTTGTAAAGAATAAACTTGCTGCAGAAGGATCCAAACTGCGTACTGCGTTCTTCTTCGCAGGCGAAGACAGGGCGCGGGACAACTGGTGCTTGAAACCCGGGAATCGAAACACCTTCGCACCGACGGGAGACCCCTTCTTGGA